>JAVJIF010026815.1:0-85276 GCA_038442645.1 Agave tequilana | reverse complement strand
TCTCCTTATCGCTCACCATGTAGGGTGCAAATCGTCTGAGTCTCAAAAATTCAGCAGCGTACTTATCCACAAATCAGTTCAACTGCTGTAACCTGATGAACTGCTTTTCCATCTTTTTCTGAGCATTGCAGGGAAGAACCTCTCATAAAACCCTTTGAAACTGATCCAAGTAATAGGTTTTCCAATCTTGTTTCTTCCGCCAATCACCAGGTTCTGGCCATATCTTTTAGCTGTATCTTGGCCACTTCCACCTGGTTCTCATCAGGGAATGGGCTACCTTCAGAAGATCTGTAGTATCAATCAGCCACTGTTTGGCGTCCAATGACTTCACAATACTCGAAAATGTAGCCGGCTGCAACCTTCAGAAATCGGATACATTACCAGGCCTCTGCTCTCTAGGTGCTGTCAATAACGCTTTCCGTAAGAGCTCTGTCTACTGATGCTGACTCTCCATCATGCATGAAGTACCCTCATCATGTTATCGCTTTCCCTATTAGAACTGTCACGAGAAGTGTCAGGACCTTACGTGTTCTCCGACCTTCCATATCTGAGTTGGTTGAAGGGAGACGGGAAGAAGCTGAAAGGAAAAAGATAGAAGGTGCCTTCACGATCCATGAAATAGATTGCGAGATGGAACAGATAACACCGCACTTGCGATGGAATGCATGTTCAAGATTCGTGCTCTCCAGCTACAAATTAATATATCATTACTTTGCCAACTGGTTGTACTGAAGATGTGAGAGTCTAAACTCTGATACCCACCCTGTGACGCCCCGATCCCATTGGTATGGAGACGTATATACGCAGGTCAAAATACTCTCATCTATATACGCTAAGTATCAGTACAGGCGAGAATCAGAGTACGGAAGCACAAATGATAATATACATTCCAACAGAGTAGTACAAGTATATGGTTATCACATAGAGTGATACAATATTACAGGAATATTACATCACCAGAAAATATAAAAGTACAATTTACAAAGAGATATACATAATAAAATATGAGAGGTGCTCATGAGCAGTAAGAGGGGCCTCGAGAGCCAATCAGGAGAAGAGTTAGGAGGAAGAGCTACGATGATGTCTAAGCTTCTGTTGCACTCCGATCACCATGGAAGGATCCATTGCGCACTCTAATCAGCTATAACTAGGCCGCCATGATCCAGACTCCAGGATCTGGACATGAGGATCCAGACTTGTCAAATGCAACCGGCGATACATATGATAAAGCCAAGTAGCATGCATATCAGGCACACGTGTACAGGAAAGGTTTATCGTGAATACAAGTACATATTAGCAAGAAATAAGACAGTAAGTAAATAATTATATGAAAACTAATTATACAAGCCCACATTACCGATCCGTGAGATTAGTACGTCATAGGAACAATCCAAATAAGAAAACCCTCATATATATACCCTACACCTCACGTCACTATAATCTGAGTTTATATAATTTGAAATTTGCCATCACAATAAATGGATAATGAAATAGTATGGAAACCTGAAAATAAGCAATCAAGTAATCCAACGAAATAGCACAAGTATTATGTGTAATTGGTGAGCAGGATAATATATTGTATCCAGGTCTTCCAAGTATAGATCAAGTGCATAGCTAGTCAGAATCAGGAGCATATTATTTTTATGTTATTAAGACTCATCCGATTTATATACATCGGTATGTATCCCATTCCATATACCTCAGCATACAGACCGGAGAGTAAGTTATTGAAAACTGATGGAGATCGACGAAACATGCTTAGAATGGGTCCCGTACATGTCCAGGACAACGGTCAAGGAGTATCCGGGTACTGAGCCAGAACATACCACTAGGTACGGGACTTATTGTATGCCCGAACAGGAATAGGATATCACTGCTCCTATAGGAATAGGCCCAAGGTCTTATGGCATAACCGGCAGTAAGGAGTAGGGGTGCTAGTACACCTAACGGAAATACCTGGTGGCCTCCAGATCGAATCCAAGTATGTGACCGCGCGACACTATAAGACCATCATAAAGATGGAGACTATATCGGTACTCATCAGTTTCCCCCATCCCGGTGTAAGTTGTTCAATTATCAAAGATTGTCCAGTGATAATATCCACATGGTATTACAGTAATTCTATAATCATGGTTATCCAATTACAGGATTAACAGGAGTATAGTATCAGGAGTCTCTCTTTTTCAGGAGTTTAAGAGCACAGGAGTTCAGGAATACAATGTCTGGTAATAATATAATATCATGCCAAGTCCCTGTAAAAGTGATAATCATGAATATGCAAAGTAATACAGGTGTCAAGTGTAATAGTATCCAGTCAGGTGTCACAGCATCAGGTCAATTGTACTAGTACCATGTGAAAGCGTGTCAAGTGAGTGATAGCATGGAAATTGTCAAGTGTCATATATCAGGTATCAGGTGTCACGTAATAACATGTTAGTACTGGTGTTAGATATCAAGTGTCAGGAATCTGGTGTCAAGTTTAACATGTCAAGGACCAGTGTCAGATATCAAGTATCTGGGATCAGGTGTCTAGTATAATATATTAGTGTCAGATAAATTAACATATCAGTGTCAGGTGAGTTGAATACAAATTACAACATCATATGTCAAGCAATCATTTGGTCATGCAACATAATACAGGAGAAAAGTATAGCTAAGTATTTTAAACTCTTCACAACCATATCTATAACAACAATAAATTAATCTTTTAATTAGCTATGCGAAGCGGGAGCGTATCTACGCATATCCATGCAAGTATAATACCAGCTAAATGAATTAAATAATGGCCGACAGGTATTCAAAAACATGTTAGTTTTTAGAAAATCACTCCTATATCACATATCACCTCGCATAACGATGTATCATGTACTAAAAGGTAGAGTAGCAATTGTTAGGCATGTAACGTAGTAACAAGGCATTCTCATATCAGTATATCATGCAATAAACACTAGAGTAGTAGTTATTAAATATGAATTAAAGATATCAAAGCACTTAAATTTATATCGAGCCCTAAATTGAATTAGCAGGCATGAAGCAACACAAGAAAAAGTACTCGCCTAAAATCAGAACGCATACCGAGTTGTAATCTGAAAAATCTGCGAACAAGTGCGAGTATGCTACCAATCCATACATTATATATATATTTACATTTATATATATGAGAGAATAAGAGGAGAGAGAGGGAGAATTAGTTAGAGAGAGAGGAGGCTAAGAGAGAGAGAGTGTGTGTGTGTTGGTAAGGTAGGATAATTAGGAAATGAGGGGAAGGGTAAAGTGGAAAAAAGGGAAAAAGGAAAGGAATAAAAGAAGAGAGAAAGAAAGAAAAGAAAGAAAGAAGAAAAGAAGGAAAAAGAGGAAAGGAGAGGAAAGGGTGGGTGGCCGGCGGCCGGCCGCCGCCGGGCTGCCTGGGTACGGCGCCGCCGCCAAAAGTGGGCGGCGCCGGCCTGGGCTCGGGGGAGGGGTGTGGTTTGGGATTTAATTTGGTGTTCGGTGGATGTTGTTGGTTTTGAAGGTGATAGTGGTGGTGGTGGTATGGTGGTGGTGGAGGTAGTGGTTGATGGTGGTGGTGTTGGGCAGTTGGAGGAGGACGAGGAGATGGTGGTGGGGTAGTGGGAGTGGAGGAATTGATGGGATTGATGGTGAATTTGGAGAAGAAGAAGATTAATGGTAATGGGCTTATGAAGAAATTGGAGGGTGGTGGTTGATAGTGGTGGAGGAAGTAAGATAGGGGTTTTGGGGGTGGAGATGGCCGGATCTAGGGTGGTGGCGACGCTCCGGAGGCAGAGTCGGTGGCGGTGGCATGGCATTCGCCAGCGGTGGATCCAAGGGAGGGAGAGAGAGGAATGTGTTAGTGTGAGAGGAGAAAATAGAGAAGATGGAGAAGGAGGAAAGAATGAAAGAAAGGAAATTAAAAGAGAGGGAGAGGGAGAGTATGGGAGAAGGAGTGGGGGTTGCTGGTTGCAACTGGGCTGCTGCTGTTGCTGGTACATTGGCAGGGAGTGGGCGGGGAAGAGGGAGTAGGTGGAGGAAAAGAAATAAAGAAAGAGAAGGAAAAGAAATGAAGAAAGAGAAGGAAAAGAAAGGAAAAGAAAAAATATTGAAATTGTAATTAAAATATATTATTAAATAATAAATAAGTAGGATAAAATAGGAGAATTAGGTAAAGGAGAGGAGAAAGAATAAGTAAGAAAGGGAAATAGTCGATAAATAATATTATTATTTAATAGAGTAAAATTTGACTATTTCAGAAACGTTCTGAAAAATTCTCAAAAATAGAAAATATTATTTTAAGATGCTTGGTGAAATCAAATTTGAGGAATTCAATCTGGTTTTCAAATTAAAATCTTGAAACCTTCCGTCGATACCAGTCGACGCCATAACGGTCAAATTTTGATAAATTCAAAAAAAATCTCAGAAAATATATTTAGATAGAAAATGAGATTTTAAGAAGTAATGTGTAAGATATTTTTAAAAATTCAACTCCATTTGAAAACTAAAAAATATCTGGGAATCGATCAGTGATGCCAATCGACACCGGTTTTGAGGATTTTGCAGAATAATTCTGAAAAATTCAAAAAAATCATGAAAAATCTGAAATATTAGAAAATAATATTTGAAACTAAAATCGGTCAAATTGAACTATCATAATGGTCAAATCAGGTAGTACGCTGGTATCGGGTCCCGGTCCAGGTCAGGGTTGACTCTAAGACTGAGAATCTAGATCCGATACCAAATAACATAAGCAACACAACCCAAAAATAAATACTGAAAGAAGATTGAAATAATATGATCAAAAAAATTAGGACACGTATCTGGGTATGTATCCTGGGAACGGGGTGCTACAGACTTGACTGCAGAGATTTAACAGAGTTAGCTCTTTGTGTGTGCCTAGCAATCGACCGGGCGGTCGACCGCGATATGGACCCGGTTGACCAGGACGCGTGTTATGAGCGTATTTTGGCAGTTTCCTATTTTGATTCTAGGTTCGTTTCTTATCCGAAATTCAGATTGGCTGGTTTCTTTTCTTTAGGAATTCTCTGGCTATATAAAGTGGGTTATTATTCCCAACTATTATATCTTGTAATTGACTGATTAATAAGATCTCTCTCCCCTTCTGTCCCGAGGATGTGGGCAATTGCCGAACCTTGTTAAATTTGTATGCTCTCGATTTCTTCTCTTTGTATGTTTGTTCGTGTCATATTGGTTTAAGATTGACTCGACGTTGTGAACGCTGGTTATGGTGATCGATACGTCATTTGGATTCGTTTGGAGAGAGCAGTGATTGGTAGTGAAAAGTGCATTTTTATCATTACATTTACCATCACATTTTCATATTTATTCATATAATTCTGCACATTTACTAATATTTTATTATTTATTGTGTGCAGGCCTTGAGAAATAAAAATAATGCAATAAAGCCTCAAAAGAAGCCCAAAAGCCCATGTTTAAAGCCCAATGTAAAAGTTGCAAATATCAATTGTCAAAATTGCAAATACTAAGGGCAAAAGTTGCAAATACAAAGAAGAGGGAAGGATAAACTTCTATTCAATCCTAAACACTTGCAGGATGAGGATAAAAGCCAAAGAAGAGAGTGCAAAGATAAGAAAATTCGTTTTAAAAAGATATTGGGAGATTTGAGATTTAGGTAACTTGCTTCCCAAGTTATCTCGAAATCCCAAGATAAAGAGCCAGGATGCAGCTTCCAGAAGACAACGCCCAGATGGACGGACCAGGGGAAACCACGCGCCAAAGCGCGTGGCCAACCGACGCCACATGGCCGCGGAAACGCAGCCCAAGCCGCGTTTCCGCGGCATTTCAGCCTTATCCTGGGACCAGTTTTCGTGGACGACTTCGATCTGGACTCTACCTCCTTCTGCATCTATAAATACCCCTACAGTGCAACCGAGAACGGCGTCCAGAAAAGTAGAGGGCTAAATCTAGGGTTTTCTTAGGCTTGTAGTTTAGGTTTTCTTTGCTTTTGTAATTTTTATGTAAGTGAGGGAGAGGGGTATGTTGAGAGTGACACCGATGTATGCTCCTCTTCTCTTCCATTGTATCAAGTAATAAAGGTAACATTTATTTTGTGTCATTGCTTTATTTTCCTTTTTATTTTATTTTCCATTTCTATTTTATTTCTGTTGGTCTTTGATGAGCAAACAAGTGATTTCCAAAGCACAAGTATAACGAATCCTGGTGGTGCCAACGATACTTCATGGAGATGTTCTCCTCCTCAAGGTACGTATCACTTCATTCTTGCCCAGCTTGATGATATAATGCGAACAGGGGACTGAGATCGATCCTATGCGTTCAAACGCCTCCGAAGCAAGGTAGAACGTGTTAGGTTTTCACGTAATTCATCGACCATACGAAGGTAAGTGTTTATTCTATTTTCTTATTTTAGATTCAGTCACCAACACCTCTCCTTCAAATTCTTTCTTTCCCATCTCATTGTAATTATCACTTTTTCATCTTCTTAATCTACGCCTTCTTCCTAACCTAACTTTAAATATTATTTCTTTTAGTTATTAAAAGGAAAATAGAAATAATATTTAAAGTTAGGTTAGGAAGAAGGCGTAGATTAAGAAGATGAAAAAGTGATAATTACAATGAGATGGGAAAGAAAGAATTTGAAGGAGAGGTGTTGGTGACTTAATCTAAAATAAGAAAATAGAATAAACACTTACCTTCGTATGGTCGATGAATTACGTGAAAACCTAACACGTTCTACCTTGCTTCGGAGGCGTTTGAACGCATAGGATCGATCTCAGTCCCCTGTTCGCATTATATCATCAAGCTGGGCAAGAATGAAGTGATACGTACCTTGAGGAGGAGAACATCTCCATGAAGTATCGTTGGCACCACCAAGATTCGTTATACTTGTGCTTTGGAAATCACTTGTATGCTCATCAAAGACCAACAGAAATAAAATAGAAAGGAAAGAAAATAAAAAGGAAAATAAAGCAATGACACAAAAATAAATGTTACCTTTATTACTTGATACAATGGAAGAGAAGAGGAGCATACATCGGTGTCACTCTCAACATAGCCCTCTCCCTCACTTACATAAAAATTACAAAAAGCAAAGAAAACCTAAACTACAAGCCTAAGAAAACCCTAAATTTGGCCCTCTACTTTTCTGAACGCCGTTCTCGGTTGAACTGTAGGGGTATTTATAGGTGCAGAAGGAGGTAGAGTCCAGATCGAAGTCGTCCACGAAAACTGGTCCCTGGATAAGGCTGAAAATGCCGCGAAAACGCGGCTTGGGCCGCGTTTTTGCGGCCACGTGGCGTCGGTTGGCCACGCGCTTTGGCGCGTGGCTTCCCCTGGTCCGTCCATCTGGGCGTTGTCTTCTTGAAGCTGCATCCTGACTCTTTATCTGGGATTTCGAGATAACTTGGGAAGCAAGTTACCTAGATCTCAAATCTCCCAATATCTTTTTAAACGAATTTCCTTATCTTTGCACTCTCTTCTTTGGCTTTTATCCTCATCCTGCAAGTGTTTAGGGTTGAATAGAAGTCTATCCTTCCCTCTTCTTTGTATTTGTAACTTTTGCCCTTTGTATTTGCAATTTTGACAATTGATATTTGCAACTTTTACATTGGGCTTTAAACATGGGCTTTTGGGCTTCTTTTGAGGCTTTATTGCATTATTTTTATTTCTCAAGGCCTGCACACAATAAATAATAAAATATTAGTAAATGTGCAGAATTATATGAATAAATATGAAAATGTGATGGTAAATGTAATGATAAAAATGCATTTTTCACTACCAATCACACCCCCACACTTATCTTTTAGCTTGTCCTCGAGTAAAAATCAAAAAGAAAAAGAAAAACTAAACTAGCTAACTCACTTTCGTAGGAATCACGGTTGCACTTAGCACGTGCAACAAGCCGTTAAACCCCTAGATTACCCTAGAGGACGAGTGTTGTCTCGTGTGGGTTTTCAGCGGATTACACCCACAAAATCCATGAAAAGGAAAATATTTGAAATACTTTTGAAGAGACTAAGTAGTCTATAAGTTTTAGGATTATCATTTTTATTCATTCTTAAACTTAGTCTTAATAAATTGAATTGTTATTTATTTTAGGTAAGGATCAAAATTGAATGTTTGTATAGTCTTTTCATTACCAAAAGTCATACGCACCCTTGTGAATCTAAGAATTCCTTAACTTGGACTCTAATGCCTCATAATTATTGTTATTATTATTTTTTTTAATATATATAACTCATCTAATTTTCTTTCGTGTAAGTATCAAGGCTTCTTGAGGCCCTCATACCTAACTAATTGACTAATAGATGTGTTAATACATATATAATATTTCTTAGTTTTCTTAGGCTTTCTAATCCACCATGTAGCGAACTTAAAGTCGGTGACTCCCAAACTGGTTAGTCTTAGGGCACCAGGTGAGAAAACACCCCTCGGACTCAAATTCGAGTGAACTAGGCCCCAAAACTAAGGATGCTTATTTATTAATTCACCTTTAGGCGTGAATACTTATGCTTCATGAGGCACATGTATCCAGCTTAATTAGTGACTGATTTTTTATTATTTAAATTTTTTTTATATGAGGCACAAGGGTCTTTGTCTTAGAATCCTAGATATGCATTAGGTATGCACATTTCATTAAGATAAAAATCAAGACTAATTACTTATTCAATTTCTCCTCCTATACCTAAAAATTAAACAATTTATTTATTTTGACCAAGTTTTTCGAAATCCTAATCATGATTTTCCTAATTCTTAAGACTAACTTAGATTTCTTTCAAAAGATAAGTCAAAATATTGTCCTTTTTATATATATATATTTTCATTTATTATTAGCAAAATTTTGATTGAGATTTTCCTGCACACAAAATATAGATATCAGATTGAGAAGTAAAGGTGTACGAGGTGCTCAATACTATCCGCTGTAGCAAAGGCTATGCGGGTCGTGATCCTCAGGGAGGGACTAGCGATGGAAGCGTTAAGTAAGATTCTCTAAAAATTATTTTCTTTTAGTTATTAAAAGGAAAATAGAAATAATATTTAAAGTTAGGTTAGGAAGAAGGCGTAGATTAAGAAGATGAAAAAGTGATAATTACAATGAGATGGGAAAGAAAGAATTTGAAGGAGAGGTGTTGGTGACTTAATCTAAAACAAGAAAATAGAATAAACACTTACCTTCGTATGGTTGATGAATTACGTGAAAACCTAACACGTTCTACCTTACTTCGGAGGCGTTTGAACGCATAAACCATAAGATCGATCTCAGTCCCCTGTTCACATTATATCATCAAGCTGGACAAGAATGAAGTGATACGTACCTTGAGGAGGAGAACATCTCCATGAAGTATCGTTGGCACCACCAAGATTCGTTATACTTGTGCTTTGGAAATCACTTGTATGCTCATCAAAGACCAACAGAAATAAAATAGAAAAGGATAAGAAAATAAAAAGGAAAATAAAGCAATGACACAAAAATAAATGTTACCTTTATTACTTGATACAATGGAAGAGAAGAGGAGCATACATCGGTGTCACTCTCAACATAGCCCTCTCCCTCACTTACATAAAAATTACAAAAAGCAAAGAAAACCTAAACTACAAGCCTAAGAAAACCCTAGATTTGTCCCTCTACTTTTCTGGACGCCGTTCTCGGTTGCACTGCAGGGGTATTTATAGGTGCAGAAGGAGGGTAGAGTCTAGATCGAAGTCGTCCACGAAAACTGGTCCCAGGATAAGGCTGAAATACCGCGAAAAACGCGGCCCAAGCCGCGTTTCTGCGGCCATGTGGCGTCGGTTGGCCACGCGCTTTGGCGCGTGGCTTCCCCTGGTCCGTCCATCTGGGCGTTGTCTTCTGGAAGCTGCATCCTGGCTCTTTATCTTGGGATTTTGAGATAACTTGGGAAGTAAGTTACCTAGATCTCAAATCTCCAAATATCTTTTTAAACGAATTTCCTTATCTTTGCACTCTCTTCTTTGGCTTTTATCCTCATCCTGCAAGTGTTTAGGGTTGAATAGAAGTCTATCCTTCCCTCTTCTTTGTATTTGCAACTTTTGCCCTTAGTATTTGCAATTTTGACAGTTGATATTTGCAACTTTAACATTAGGCTTTAAACATGGGCTTTTGGGCTTCTTTTGAGGCTTTATTGCTTATTTTTATTTCTCAAGGCCTGCACACAATAAATAATAAAATATTAGTAAATGTGCAGAATTATATGAAAAAATATGAAAATGTGATGGTAAATGTAATGATAAAAATGCACTTTTCACTACCAATCACACCCCCACACTTATCTTTTTGCTCGTCCTCGAGTAAAAATCAAAAAGAAAAAGAAAACTAAACTAGCTAACTCACTTTCGTAGGAATCACGGTTGCACTTAGCACGTGCAACAAGCCGTTAAACCCCTAAGTTACCCTAGAGGACGAGTGTTGTCTCGTGAGGGTTTTCAGCGGATTACACCCACAAAATCCATAAAAAGGAAAATATTTGAAATACTTTTGAAAAGACTAAGTAATCTATAAGTTTTAGGATTATCATTTTTATTTATTCTTAAACTTAGTCTTAATAAAGTGAGTGTTATTCATTTTAGGTAAGGGTCAAAATTGAATTTTTGTATAGTCTTTTTCGTTACCCTAAGTCATATGCATCCTTGAGAATTTTTACTAGAAATTCCTTAACTTGGACTCTCATGCCTCTTATATATATAATATATATATATATATATATTATATATATATATATATATATATATATTTCTCTCTCTTTTTTTTAATATGTATAACTCATCTAATTTTCTTTCGTGTAAGCATGAAGGCTTCTTGAGGCTCTCATACCTAACTAATTGACTATTAGATGTGTTAATACATATATGAGTAATTTTTCTTAGTTTCCTTAGGCTTTCTAGTCCACCCATGTAGCGAACTTAAAGTCGGTGGCTCCCAAACCGGTAGGCTTTAGGGCACCAGGTGAGAAAACACCCCGCGGACTCAAATTCGAGTGAACTAGGCCACAAAACTAAGGACGCTTATTTATAAACTCACCTTTAGGCGTGAATAATTATGCTTCTTGAGGCACATGTATTCAGCTTAATTAGTGATTTTTTTTATTATTTAAATTTTTTTTAATATGAGGCACAAGGGTCTTTGTCTTAGAATCCTAGATATGCATTAGGTATACACATTTCATTAAGGTAAAAATCAAGACTAATTACTTATTCAATTTCTCCTCCTATACCTAAAAATTAAACAATTTATTTATTTTGACCAAGTTTTTTGAAATCCTAATCATGATTTTCCTAATTCTTAAGACTAACTTAGATTTCTTTCAAAAGATAAGTCAAAATATTGTCCTTTTTATATATATATTTTTTTCATTTTTTTATTAGCAAATTTGGTTAGTTTCTACCTATGTTAGTATCTTAGTAAAGCCTACCCCACACTTATCTCATGCATTGTCCTCAATGTATGAATGAATGCATATATGCATGAAAAAGAATAAGGGAAGGCAGAAGTTACCTCAAGGTGGTGGTTCTGGTGGTGGTCTAATTGGGCCAAGCGTTGCTACCCAATCAAGATAAAGTAGTATTTGGAGGAACCTACCAGAAATTTTCCTTGTATAACCCACTAAAATGTATGTATGATCATTTTTTAGCAATTTCATCCCATCAAATTTCATAATTCATAATTATATTCAGAGTCAATTGTGTCAACCGCCTTGTCCCAAAATGGAGTGTGAAAAGATGGAATGATTGACTTGGACGTCATAAGTACGGGAACGAATACCGACTCAGGAAAGAAACTTGAATCAAGTAAGGGTTCAGGAGTCAAGCTCGGTTCAAGAAGTGTGTCCAAGTCAAGAAGTTGAAACTCAAGTCCACAATCATCTTCCCACAATGGAATGTGACTCAATAATGGTGATTCAAGTTCAGGAATGATAGGTGTGGGAATCAAAACTGACTCTAAAAGATTACCTAAGTCGGGTAACAAAACAGGAGTCAATAATAATTCGGGAATTTGAACTTGATCACATATTTGAGAATCTAGGTCACATATCTCATTGAGCTCAACATCATAAAAATGAGAACTTGCCAATTTATCCATGGGACTTTCAAAATTGCAAAATTGGTCAAGTTCAATATGACCACCAAAAATGGGTGATTCAATTTCATGATGAATTGGTACAGGATCCAATGTTGACTCGGGAAAAGTAAAATCAGGTGGAGACACCGGAGTCATTATTGAATCAGGAAGTAAAATTGAATCACCAAGTGGGAGATCAGGATCATATTCATGCTCAAGTTCTATTTCAGGAAAGGAATAACTCGCCAAACTATCAGAAATTGGAGTTTCGGCAAGTTCAAATGATGGTACTGAATTAGAATCTTATTGTCCAAAGCAATGTGGCTCGTCGGCTCTAAGAGAGTGGTCAGCGAAAGCAGAATTGGCTGGACGGTGAGAACGTAAAGATTGAACCATCATATCTATTTCATGATCACGAGTTAATCTAGCCTGAGTCATGGCTTTAAGCATCTTTTCATAGTCAAGTGGTGCATCATTTTGTGATTGGACTTGAAAAGAGGAAGTGTAATCGTGATGAAGTTGTGAGTCGATGGACTCACGCATCATCATGTCAGAGATTGATGGTAATTGTTGCTTGGACTCATGCATACTCATCATTTCCCGGATAGATGGTTTTCTATTCTGAATGGGTGGATCTGAGTATGACTCTGGGAATATTGTGGACAAGGTGGCGATAGAGGACAAGTTGGTTGAAATTTGACTCGGGGGAAGCGAAACCCCATGAACTCTGTGAAGAGTCGAAAGTGGTATGAAAATTATGGTCATAAGATGGGGGGTATGGGTTATATTTATTCGGATAAGACCATTCCGGCACACTAGGTGGTCAAAATTATGATATACCGGGTTGGTAATATCCGAAAAAGAAGATGGTGTGTAATATGGATTAAAGTTGAAAAAATTATTATATGCCATATCATACAAACACAAACAAAAAAAAGAAAACAAACAAATAAGCAAACAAAAAAGAAAAAAATTCTATCCTAAGTTAGGGTAGACTTATGACCTAGACGACTCCTAACTGGTTAGACCGTCCATAGGAGGTAGGGTGTAGACTTTGACCACAAGTTAATCAGCCAGGTCAGGGCAAGATTGGTGGGAGGTTTTCCATCAAAGACGTTCCTTAATTAAATAACCACCAATCTTCGGGCTTTCGGCCCTCAATCCCCTTCCTATACACTGATTTGGCAGGAGTCAATTTCCAACACCGTTTCCCCTAAGGATAATCTCCTAATCGAGTCCGAGATGTCCCTAGGGCCAACGTCTACTTATTTTTAGTTAGGCTTGGGTTAGTGAGTGCTTGGAATATGATTTTTGGGTCAAAGAAGGGTGATTAAATCCTTACCTTATCTTGTTATGGGTTAGTGCCCTTATGATAAGTTTGTGCAAGTGTACAAGATATGTAAATAAGATTCACTCAAAGCAATGAAAATCAACCAAGAGATGAGTCCTATTCTACATGCAATGCGAACGTACCTTACTCTAGCACTCTTCAACAGTAAAAATAAATGAATTGAAAAGACACGTGCCTAGGATGCAAACGTCTAATCAATTTTTTATTTTTTTCAACAAATATTTTACTGTTGATTAATTAGCAGTATACAGGATTATCACAGAACAAATTTTAACAGAGCAGAAAATAAATCTTGCAATTTGTAGCAACCTGCAGAAAGATCTGTCAGTAATGAACTACTAAGGCCGCGGAAACGCGGCTATTGCCGCGGATCCGCGGCACTATAGTAGGCTCTGATGCTCTGCCTTCGAGGGTAGAGGCACAGAGTTGCTATATGTCCACTTCTGCTGTTATTATTATTCCTGTTCTCCAAACCTGCAAACAGAAAGAATAAAAGAATTAGTTAATTTTTTTTTAGAGAATAACTTACCGTCCCTCCCCGGCAACGGCGCCAAAATTTTGATTGAGATTTTCTTGCACACAAAATATAGAATATCAGATTGAGAAGTAAAGGTGTGCGAGGTGCTCAATACTATCCGCTGTAGCAAAGGCTATGCGGGTCGTGATCCTCAGGGAGGGACTAGCGATGGAAGCGTTTAAGTAAGATTCTCTAAAAATTATTTTCTTTTAGTTATTAAAAGGAAAATAGAAATAATATTTAAAGTTAGGTTAGGAAGAAGGCGTAGATTAAGAAGATGAAAAAGTGATAATTACAATGAGATGGGAAAGAAAGAATTTGAAGGAGAGGTGTTGGTGACTTAATCTAAAACAAGAAAATAGATAAACACTTACCTTCGTATGGTCGATGAATTACGTGAAAACCTAACACGTTCTACCTTGCTTCGGAGGCGTTTGAACGCATAAACCATAGGATCGATCTCAGTCCCCTGTTCGCATTATATCATCAAGCTAGGCAAGAATGAAGTGATACGTACCTTGAGGAGGAGAACATCTCCATGAAGTATCGTTGGCACCACCAAGATTCGTTGTACTTGTGCTTTGGAAATCACTTGTATGCTCATCAAAGACCAACAGAAATAAAATAGAAAAGGAAAAGAAAATAAAAAGGAAAATAAAGCAATGACACAAAAATAAATGTTACCTTTATTACTTGATACAATGGAAGAGAAGAGGAGCATACATCGGTGTCACTCTCAACATAGCCCTCTCCCTCACTTACATAAAAATTACGAAAAGAAAAGAAAACCTAAACTACAAGCCTAAGAAAACCCTAGATTTGGCCCTCTACTTTTCTGGACGCCGTTCTCGGTTGCACTGCAGGGGTATTTATAGGTGCAGAAGGAGGTAGAGTCCAGATCGAAGTCGTCCACGAAAACTGGTGCCAGGATAAGGCTGAAATGCCGCGAAAACGCTGCTTGGGCCGCGTTTCCGCGGCCATGTGGCATCGGTTGGCCATGCGCTTTGGCGCGTGGCGTCCCCTGGTCCGTCCATCTGGGCGTTGTCTTCTGGAAGCTGCATCCTGACTCTTTATCTTGGGATTTCGAGATAACTTGGGAAGCAAGTTACCTAGATCTCAAATCTCCCAATATCTTTTTAAACGAATTTCCTTATCTTTGCACTCTCTTCTTTGGCTTTTATCCTCATCCTGCAAGTGTTTAGGGTTGAATAGAAGTCTATCCTTCCCTCTTCTTTGTATTTGTAACTTTTTCCCTTAGTATTTGCAATTTTGACAATTGATATTTGCAACTTTTACATTGGGCTTTAAACATGGGCTTTTGGGCTTCTTTTGAGGCTTTATTGCATTATTTTTATTTCTCAAGGCCCGCACACAATAAATAATAAAATATTAGTAAATGTGCAGAATTATATGAATAAATATGAAAATGTGATGGTAAATGTAATGATAAAAATGCACTTTTCACTACCAATCAAGCAGCAAGTGGCATTAGAGCATCCCAGGTTCGGCGTGAGATCGTGTATCGATTCCAAGAGCATTGTGGTTCGACGGAGATAGTGTTATAGGATCTAAAAATAATGTCAACACAAACACTAAAACAAAGATGAATAGCGTTAAATAAAATACTTACAAGAAAGGAAATAAATCTTAGAAAATATACACAAGCAGACACAAGAGATTTTTTCCTGGTTTGGTCCTCGTGACCTACGTCCAGTCCCCAAGCAACCCGCTTGAGATTTTCTTTATCCTGATTTTGTACACCTAAAATCAACTCTTTGTACACCACTTGACAAAACAACCTTTGTCAAATCCGTACAACTCTTCTCTACACCTGATTGTTAAACAGTCATTGATTTTTGGTGTTTTATCCAATGTTATGATATTCAAATTTGAGTTAATAACTTCCCTAACTGACCATAGATTTTACCTATAAATAGGGATGTTGTCCTAGGGTGTTCACACTTAGTCGACTATATGACTATATTGTGTGTGTGATCAAGGCTTTTAACATTCTATAAAAATACACAAAAATAGCCAATATCCTTGAGAGTCTTGAGCACTTAGAACTCAGCATTAGCTTTTGAGATTGAGCTCCAGTGCATTAGCATCACAAATGTTATCATCAAAATCAAAGTTCTAACAAGTGTGTCAATCTCGGAGCGGCGTTGACACTGTTAATGGGACCGTGTGTTGATCTCATAACAATATTTTAGATTGCTCGTGGGATTGGATTTGGTGAAGTAGATCACTTTAGAAACTCTTTTAGAGTTTCACTTTGAGGTAAAGATTCTATCATTATCTAGTTTGGATCTAATCCTATTTTTCCTTTGATTTTCCGCATTGTATTTGGCATCATTTTTCTGGGAGAGATATGGTCGAGATTAATCAGTCGAAGGTAAAAATTGATGTCGTAAAATTCAATGGCACGAATAATTTTGGGATGTAGAGATGTGAGGTGATAGATGCCCTGATGGTATCAAAGCTTGAAGACGCTTTACGTTTGAAAAAAAAAAGCCAGAGGAGACTTCTGAAAAAGATTGGGACAAGATGAATTGGACGACATGTGGCATCAACAGATCTCTTTTGACATAAGATATCAAGTATCATGTGTTGTATGAGACTTCCACAAGGAAGATTTGGCAAATCCTCGAAAAGAAGTATCTGACAAAGAGCATTGAGACTCGATTGCATTTAAAGAGGAGCTTTTACCGATCCAGTTGAAGAGAGGTCATTGATGATCACATGAATATATACAAGAAGCTTCTTACTGGCATAATTAATATGAATGTGGCAATCAAAAAAGAGGACAAGGCGTTGATTCTTTTGAATTCGCTTCCTGATGAAGAGTATAAGACCTTCATCCTAACCTTGATTAATGGTAAATGAACGCTTAACTATAGTGATGTGCCGGCTGCTCTTGTTAATTATGAAGTGAGGAGGAAGGACACGCAGTTTTCTTTCAAAAGCACAACAGTAGAGGCGATGACTGCAAGAGGAACAGGTTCCAATATTCGGAAGGGCAATAGAGAGTTTGGAAAGTCCAAAACTGGTGGTCGTGAAGATCTGAAGAATAATCAGTGTGCGTTCTGTAAAGAAGAAGGATACTAGAAGAGTAATTGTCCAAAGATCAAGCCGAAGATAAAAGAGTCTAAATCAGAAGCCAACATCGCACAGACGCATGATAATGATTCTGACTCATTTGGTTATTCACTTTCTATCACTTCTATTGATTGTTGTTCAGAGGAATCTGAGTGGATATTGGATACTTGTGCTACCTATCATATTTGTCCCAAACGGGAGTAGTTTGCTAGTTTTGAAAAACTAGATGGAGGCTTCGTGTCATTTGCCAGGTTGAAGGAATAGGTACAGTTTGTATCGAGTTGTTTGATGGAATGATAAGAGAGCTAAAAGATGTGAGGTATGTACTTCTGATGCAGAATAATTTGATTTCGGTTGGAGCTTTGGAAGCGCAGGGGCTAAAAGGGACTCTTGGAGAAGGAGTTCTCAAGATGTCCAATGGCTCATTGGTAGTTCTGAAGGGCATTCGACGTAACAACTTGTACTACTTGAAGGATAGTACAGTTACAAAAAATTTGGGAGCTTCAGAACATTTGGAAGATGACTCTACCAGGTTATGGCAGATAAGGCTCGGACAAGTTGGTTTGAACTCCTTGGAAGCATTTGTAAATGGAGGATTATTGAAAGGTGCATCTACCTGCAAATTAAAAATTAGTGGATATGGTGTTCTGGACAAGAAGATGAAGATAAAATTTGGCACCTCAACTTACCGCTCAGATGGTCTTCTTAATTATATTACATTAATGTTTTGGGTCCTACCAAGACTACATCACTTGGAGACCATTAGGACTTTGTCTCGTTTATTAATGATATATCTAGGCGATGTTGGGTATATCCTATTAGAGAAAGATTTGAAGTCCGATATATATTTGTGAAGTAGAGGAATATGATGGAGAAACAGACAGATAAGAAGATCAGGGTGCTCCAAATTGATAATGTTGGAGAGTACAACGATTAATTCCTATAATTTGGACATAACAATGGGATTGGTATTCACTTCAAAATTAGCGACAATGGGGTGGCTAAAGAGAAGAACTGTTCTTTACTGGAGAAGGTTCGGTGTTTGTTTTCTACTGCACTATTGGATAAGTCTTTTTGAGCTGACGTTTTGGATACGTTAACCATCTCATGAATAGACTATCATCTACTACGATAGGAGGTAAAACTCTATTGGATTTTTGGTCGAGTAGAGATGATCAAGACTATGGTTTGCTGCAGGTTTTTGAATGTCCAGCCTACTTCAGTGTCAAAGATGGCAAGTTAAATCCGCGAGCAAAGAAGTTTGTATTTTTGGGTGTCAAAAAGAATATAAAAGGCTACAAGTTATGAGACTCTGAAAGCAAGAAGATTGTATTGAGCAAGCATGTCATGTTTAACGAGACATCATTGTTGAAGTCTACCATCTCTCAGCAGGTAGAGAGATTGAAGATTAAGGATGTATCGCAGTGGGTGGAAGTAGATGCTACTCCACCACCTCCAGTTGATTCGGTTTCAGTTGGGATCTCATTGGATATGACACCAGGTGAAAATCATGTAGCCATGATGGATATTGAACAAGTTGAATTAGTTACAGCGAATGAAACCAAGTTGAATCCACGAAAGTGGGTGAAGAGATTCAAATCTCGAGATGATGAGCTACACAGCTCAAATTGAAGGCGGTCATACTCCATGACAGTATTGGTAAAGAGATTCATATGACTCAGCCAGTTGGGTTTGTTACTGTAGCTTCGGTTTTAGTTGCTTCAGTGGAGCTCGTTTGGATGAACAACGGATGGCTTGATCTCCTGGCAGGGGGTACGTAGGTAACCACATTGGTGCAGCCCGCTGGAGTCGACATGGTGCTATGTGTTCAGCTTAGATTTGAGAAATCTTCACCAAGATCGATAATTGAGGTGAGATAGTGTAAAATTTTGTAGTAGAGTTTTTTAACTCAATAAAGAAGATAATGTGGAGATCAGAGTTCGACGGTGCATGGTGGAAGCCCAAGTCAGGCTGAAGAGAAAGGGTTGATCGACCGGCCTCGACCAGAACATGCAAAAAAGTGCAAAGGGGAGGAAACAGGTTAGACGGTGGAACACATGTGAAAAATAGTCGACCGCACAGTCGACAGACTTAACTACAGAGATTTAACAGAGAGTTGGCTCTCTGTATGTTTGCCTAGCGGTCGACCAGGCGGTCGACTATAGCATGGCGCTGGTCGACTGAGACACGTGTTCTGGGCATATTTCTGGCAGATTCCTATTTTAATTCTAGGTTAATTTTTGATTTAAATTATGATTGATTGGTTTTCTTTTCTTTAGGGTTTCTCTTGCTATATAAAGAGGGGCATTGTTCCCAACTATTATATCTTGTATTTGATTGATTAATAAGATCGCTCTCCCTTTCTACCCCTACGATGTGGGCAATTGCCAAACCTCGTTAAATTTATTTATTCTCGTTTTCTTCTCTTTGCTTGTTTTGTTCGTGTCATATTTGTTTAAGATTGACTCGGGTTGTTAACGCTGATCACTGTGATCGGCACATCTTTTGGATGATTCAATTTGTAACCCCACGATCCTTAATGTATGTATCACAGTGTCAATACTCGAGACGACATACAAAGTTGATTTGCTCTTTCTAATAGTTGATTAAGCCAGTTTCAGTTTTTGATATTATTTTCTAATATTTAGATTTTTCAGATGTTTTTGAAATTTTTCTGGATTATTTTAGAAAAATCTCCGAATTCGGTGTCGATAGATGCCGACAATCGGCTATAGGATTTCTAATACACAATTAGAGTTGAATTTCTAGAATATGTTTCTAAATTATTCTTTACAATTATATTTTCTATTTTTGGGTATTTTTAGAGATTTTTCTTAATTACTTCAAAATCCGGGCAAATCAGTGTTGCCAGTATCATCAATGCTTTTCAGGATTTTTAACTTGCAAAATGGATTGAATTTCTAAAATCCAATTTACAATATTCCTTCATGTAATATTCTCTATTTTACAGAATTTTTGGGAACCTTTTGAAACTGGTCAAAATTTAACCTAATTAAATAATAATATAATAATATATTTTATATTTCTTATTTCTTCCTTTTCCTTTTTCCTTCTCTTCTCCATTTCTCTATATTTCTCCCCCCACTGACTTAATTCACCACCTTCCCCCTTTATTTCTCTGTCTTTCTCTATCATACTCTCTATCTCTCTCTATCTATCCCTCTCTCTCTCTCTCTATATACTCTCTCCCTCGCTCTCTCTAATTCTCTTAGTTTCTTTCTCTCTCACCCTCACAATCTTCCTATTATTGGGGGCAAACCCCCTGTCGGTGGCACCAACTGCGACGCCGGCAAGCCGGTGCGCCACCCCCGCGACCACCAGGCCACGCTACCCATCTCTCCCTCCTCTCTTTCCCCTTTCTCTACCCACTTTCTCTCTCATTTTGCTCTCTCTAACAATCCCTCTCTCGCACTCCATCCTCCCTGCTCACCTGGACAGCCACCGAACCGCTCCATGGCCGGCAAGCCCGCCGTGCGCCTGCAGCCAGCGCTCCTGGCCGCCCCTCCACCCCTGCTCTCTCTCTCTCTCTCTATTTAGATCTAAATCCAAACCTTAAACCCAAACCCTAATCCATTATCACTCAAACCCAACAACTTAAACCTATTAAACCCAATACCCATATCCACTTAATTATATAGATTTGGGTTATGGATCTGAACCCGACCCATTAAGAGCCCAAACCCACTTTTAAACCCATAAAGGTAAAATTACAGAAAACCCCATGCTAAATAAAGTTTTTACATTTTTATTATTAATCTAACTTATTTACATTATCTTTTATTGTTCAGGCGATATCTTGAGCATCCGGACTCTGAATTGGATAATTCTAGAATCATTGCGATCGTAGGAAAGAGAGTTGCATTTCCACGATCACTTTGTGAGTGTTTTTCTTTTATAAACTGTATTTTGTAATGTTTACTTAATAATTGTTTGGAAATCATGATTATCGAGAAAATTGGAATTTATGAGTTATATAAATAGTAAATAACGATAATTATATATGATACTTAACATATTCAATATGATAATATTTAACTGTGATTATTAATTTAAAATAAAATACTGATGACTTATATCATGATAATAAGTGATTATTGGATTATTGATAAAGAAATTAGTTTAATGATTATTGGATTATTAATAAATTAATATTTATTAAAAAGGTTGTGAAGAGTTGAAAAGATAAACTTATAGATATTTTCTTTATTAATAAGATTATGGATATCTTTATATTTCGACACCTATTCAAGTTACATATATCACCCTGCATGTATCACATATATCACTGACACTGCTACTGTGACTAAATCACCGATATACTAGACGTTATATAAGTATGTGTTGTTATGATTATGGGCACTGTGTTTACATGTACCTATACCATCATTACTGTTAGCCCAAAGGCCCATCACTCTAGTTTTGATGATGATTAACTCATGTAGTTATAGTTCTAATGATCTTGTATTTATATAGTTTCGGATATTCAATCAAGATCTTAGTAGGTGTTTAACTTCAACAAAAGATTCGAAGTCAAGTTTCAAATCTAACACGTGTTGATTCAAGAGTTCGTGGTTCAAGATCGCATCAAGTACTCAAAAAGGAGTTTAGCTCGTTTGGATCAAGTTTGGTTCAAGTCAAGATGAAGAGAAGATTTTCAAGAAGACTTGAGTCCGAGTTTGTAACTTTAAGTTTTTTTTTTAGATAAAATATAAAGGATAGAGTAGTTGTGGATTGCTCAAGCTCATATGCTCACATACACAAAATATTTCATATCTTTCATGATTAAGTTTTATTTTTATAAAAATATAGTTTTCATTTTGAGAATACCAAATTATGTTTCATGAATATATTTCATCTAAACACATTTACATGGTATATACGTGTATTGAATTTTATCCATACACATTGTTACTTCATATTGTTTAAAAAACTTATTTTGATGAGTTTATACCATGTGTTTAAAGTTTTATATTTATCAAAATTTATTTTGAGCTTATTGTCAAAAACAAATATATTTCATCTTCTATGTCTATTGGATCATTTTCATACACACTGTGCTTCAAATGTGTTTAAAATATCTTATTTTCGTATTTAAACAAGTTTTAGAAAAATCAGTTTTTCATTTCAAAGTTTAGTTTTTGAAATATATAGTTCTTGTTTAGAGCTTTAAATTCTATGCCTCAAAATAGTTCAACATGTTTTTATTATGTGTTGACTTTTTATCACACATATTTTACTTCAAATTATTTATATGAACCTATTTTTTGGAATTTATGGGATTTAAATAGAACTTTTAAGGGTTTTTATAAATCAAAATTCCTATCTTTAAAACCCTGATTTTGGGTTGCTAACGGTCGACCGACGTCTATAGATGTGCATAGGCTTTAGCGATCGACCGAACAGTTGACCTATTCAGACAGCTTGCTCTCTAGTTGTGGCCCCAGTCTACCGACCAGAGAGACTTGTTCGCTAGTTTTTGCCACAGTTGATCGAAGGGCAATAGCCTGAATGTGGTCGACCGGGCGGTCGACCGACAACCCCAACGGTCTGAAATATGACCATTGGCCGGTCGACCAACAGGTTAGTCCGGCCCAACAGCTAGTTTTTGACAGTCCCTATAAAATGGGCCTTTTGGGTAGATTTTGGGTAAGATTTTTACTAGTGTTTTTTAGAGCACTTCTACAGAGTTTTTTAATAAGTTTTAAAATTTCACTTCTATATCCAAAAAGAGTTTTCTCTTGTGTTTTTAAAAGCATTTTCTTGAGATTTTCACCTCCACATCTATCTTATTTTTCTCAGATAAGCTTGAGCTTTTCATAGCCATATCTATCATATAGGATCCTTATGTCAGAGTGTTTGTTGGTGATCAAGAGAAGAGATCACCGAGTGTTACAATTTGTACTTTGGAGGAGTTGTGGAGGTTAAGGTTGGGGCCTCGGCGAGCTTGCGGATTCACATTGTGTAGAGTTCTTGAGGGAGCTCATTGTAGAAGTTGCGGCCTCGACGAGCTTGCGGGTTCGCGCGTTATTCTTGTGGGAACAAGTGAGGAACTTGCACTCCAAGAGTTCTTAAGGGAGCTTGTTATATGTTTTGCGGTACCGAGTGATCTTGCGAGATCGTTTTTAGTAGAAATCCTTCATAGTGGTGAAGGCGGGGACGTAGAGCAAGTGTGCTCGAACCTCGAAATAATTCTCCCGTGTTTGCGATTGCTCATCTCTCTCTCAACTCAAATGTGTTTTATATCTTGCATGCTTATATTGTTCATTCTTTATATGCTTGATATACTTGTGCTTAATTATTATATGCTTGGGATTGTTTGACATCTTGCATGCTCTTATTACTTATACATTCATTGCATGCTTATGTTTATGCTCACACTAGTATTCAACCAATAAAGCTATAGTAGCACCTCAACCCTTAATCTAGAGGAATCTTAAGGAGAAGTTCAGAGCCCTTCACTGAGAACTCGACTTCACTATTTGGTTTTATGTTGTGAGTAGCTTTAGTTTGCATAATAGTTTTTAATTCTGCATTAGTTGGCATTCGATTAGCAAGTCACCTATTCACTCCCTCTAGGTGAACTACAATTAGTATCAGAGCTCAGTGACAACCTAGTGTTAAAGATCCTATTTTTGCTAATCACAATAATTGCATACACACACATGAATTTTCTTGCACCTCCTATGTTTGACATTCTTAACCTCTAAACTTGGAAAATTAAGATGTCCATGTACCGAAAAGCCCTAAGTATTCATGTTTATCTTGCCACTATTAATAGTTCATATTTTGCTAATGGCAAGTATCTTGAGGCTAATACAAAAGTCATCCATTCTTTAAATTCTACCTTAAATGATGATTATTTATCTAGGATTAACTTTGATTCAGCTTTTATAGTATGGAACACTCTCATCACTCTTGAGGAACAAATGCCATATGACAAGGACAGTGACTCAGATGAAGGAAGTGTTGCTTCTAACATGTGCTACATGGTCCTTTGAGGTAAATTCTGACTCTGAGCTTGATGAAGATGTTGATATGCCATATAATGAGCTTGCATTTTTTTTTCAACAACTTCTTAAAAAATATGAATTGTTGAAGAAAGAAAAAGATTCTTTTAAAAATAAATTTGAAATTATTTCAAAAAAAATAAATCTTTGAAAAATTAAGTTGCTTTGATTTCTAAAGAAAAAGATTTTGTTTTAAAGGAAAATGAATCTTTGAAAAAGAAAATTATTTTGGTTGAAAAAGTAAAGAAAAATGTTTTGAAAAATAATGACTCTTTGAAGAAAGAAAAATGCTTTGAATGGAAAAGAAAAGATTTCTATTTCTAAAGTGAAAAAGGATTTTGTTTCTCATATTTCTCATGTATATTCTTCCAAAATTAATAATGATATTCCTATTTTGAAGAAAAACATTGATTGTTTAGACTCCACTTTGAGCCAATGTGCTATTAATCACTCTAAATTGGAATCCATGTTTCGCAAGAAACAAATTTCACATATTCATGCACATATCCCACGGCATACATCTAATACACACCATAATCACACCCATGCTCACATGTATGCTAGAGTGTACACTTGTACACATTGTGACCGCAACATCTTGCAAAATTTTATTTTGATAGATTAAATTCTTTCAATTTTGCAAATAAAAATGTTCGGCTTTCAATTGTTTCTAACCCTCATGGACCCAAAAAGATATGGGTACCAAAATTCCCATCTCTTATTTTTGATGTAGGTGTGGGCTCTCACAAGATGTGAGAGGATTGGTGCCTTGGTGGTGAATGCATTTCAAGTTTGAAGGTCAATCAAATGGATGCATCGCTATCAAGGAATTGTGGTGGGAGGACCACCGTGTTTTGGAGAAATGGAATGGCTACATCATGTTGATAACCATTTCATCTTCCACTTTTAAAATATTTTTAAATACTTATATGCTAGTAAAGTAATCTAGACTTAATTACATATTGTTTTGAGTTTATAGTTGAGTTGATTGGTTGCCTAACTATGCATGTATTTTTGAAAATAATGTTCATATTTTCATATGGATTTACATGCCTATCATTTTTATTCTTATTTTTATATGCTTTAATTAAACATATATTGATTTAAATGTTTATATCTTGAAAGGGAACACCTAGAGGGGGGTGAATAGCTGTTAGTGCTAATCTAAAACTAAATGCAAAACTAAGTGCGCTAAATGCGGAAGCTAATGCAAATGTTGCACAAACTAATACAATACAAAAAGTGTAGTTGAATTCCCCTTGGGAGGCTCTGGACTAACCCCTCTTGATTCCCCTTGAAATGGGTTGAGGCGCTATGTGAAGCTCTTGTTGGATGAGTATAAGTTAGGCACACACACACAAGCAATCCAAGCAATGTGCACACACAATCAAGCCAAGCAATCAAGGATATAGCAATATGGATTATGCAATGGCAACACAATCAATGTATATAATATGCTATGAAAGAATAATGCTTGCACAAAAGTAAAGAGAATAGAGTTGAGAGAAATTGGATCAAACGCTAACACAAAGATTTGTTTCGAGGTTCGAGTACCCAACTCTACATCCCCGCCTACACCACCGTGTAGGATTTCCCAATCCACTATAGGAGTACCAAACTCCTCTCTCAACCTTACAATGCCACCGAGGCAATACAACAACCAACAACAACACCTCTACCGAAGAGGCTCTCAACCAATCTCAATCACCTCACACTTGAGGGATACAAACCAATCACCCGATCACCTCTACCGAAGAGGGATACACCAAGAATAAGGGTGTACAACTTAGAGGTTACAACAACAACCTCAAAACTCTCTCTTTCTTTCTTTTTCTACAAAACAAAGATCCTAATAGTTTAGGATAGAAGATATAGCTCAAGTGTGGAAAAACTAAGTGTTTTGATCAAAGAAAAACTCTTGGGAAAATAGCAAATTGATATAGAAATGAAGAACAAGAAATCTATTCCCAAAATCCTATTTTTCTTTGAAAATAACAAAACACTTAAAACAATAAAGATGAATCTTTTTGCACTTAAAACTCTTTTGAAAACTCTTTTAAAACACTAGAAATAGTCAAGAAATTTTGGCATCAAAATCTTGTACAAAAACTATGAAGAGATGGGGTATATATAGCCCCAATACAAAACTAGCCGTTAGAGCTGAGCTGGCAGCTCTGACAGGCAACGGTCGACCGGCCCGGTCGACCGCCAACGGTCAGAAATATGACCGTTGGGCAACAGCGGTCGACCGGCCCGGTCGACCGAAACAAACAGAGAGCAGAACTCTCTGCAGCGGTCCACCGCCCAGTCAACCCAAACAAACAGAGATCAGAGCTCTCAGACCTGGTCGACCCGTACGGTCGACCGAGTTTGTGTCTGCCAGACGTGCACAAGTTTGTGCACGTCGGTCGACCCTATGGGTCGACCGGCCCTTGGTGCGGTCGACCCATACGGTCGACCGACCAGCTTGTCAGCACAAACCTGGGTCAGAAAAACAGGGAAAATTATTTTATAAAAATCTTTTAACACTTCTAAAAATCACCAAAAATAGTTTTATCATTTTATATGGAAACACAAACTTGTAATAAAAATTTCAAGACATATATTATTCATATCAATTTATTTTTGAGTCTTGCAAATTTTATCAAAAACTAAACTTGTATTTTTATCAAAGAGATGTTAAGCTCAAAATCAAGTTTGATAAAAGTTAAGCATGCATGTATAGAGTGAAACAACTATACATATATCAATTAAACTTGTTTTGATAAACTATTCATGAAAACCAAATCCAAAACATGAAAACGTTTGTGTTGTGCACTTGAGCATATCAACTATACTAAGCTTTACAAATTGGATCTAAACACACTAACTAAAATATGGATACCTAAGTCTTCTTGATGATCTTCATCTTCAAGTAGACTTGCTCCAAAACTCCATCCATGGGCTAGGCAATGTGTGATCTTTAAGCTTTGGCCCTGGAATCATCATGAAAAGCTTCTAAACACCTTGTTGAAGCTAATCACCAACTAATATCTTGGTTAATGATCTGAAACTTAAACAACACAAGACTATTAGTAAACATAACTACATGAGTTAATCATCATCAAAACTAGAGTGGAAGGCCTTTGGGCCAACAATCTCCCCCTTTTTGATGATGACAAAACTCATGGAGTTATATATGCATGGATTAAAGTTAAGCTTCAAAGAAGCTCCCCCTTAACTCATGCATAAACAAATAAATAAAATATATGCAATGAATGTACATAAACATGTATGCATCAATATGCATAAAACACAAACACATGTTCTAGAAGCTCTAGTTACAAATTAAATTAATAAAGCATTAACAACAAAAACACTAGATGCTCTAGATACCAATAAAAACTTAATACTTACCAATAAAACTTAATATATGCAAAAACATAAGTATGCATATATAAAAACATGTTAAACTCTCAAATAATTCTCCCCCTTTTTGTCAATCATCAATAAAGGGGTAAACAAAGTAAAATCAAATCAAACAAATTTTTCTCCCCCTTTTGTCAATCAAAAAGATCAAGAAGGGGTGACTATAAACAACATGATATCAATAGATAAATATGTCAATGAAGAAACTTGATATCAATTGAAAATAAACAAAGATCAATAGATATTATATGCTATATACATTCATGAAGAGGAAGACGCTAAGATAGCTTCCCTACACATATGCATTACATGAAAGAGGGATGTTAAGCCCTAATTCACATAACACACATTATGTAATGCATAAGAGGAGATGTGAAGCTCCCCCTACACACGTGTACCACATAACGAAGAGATGTTAAGCTCTTCAATACAAGATACACTCATCATGAATCTATATGCATATAGTCAATACAAATCAAACTTTTGTATTTTTCTTAAAAAATTTTTAGATACCAATTTTAAGTAAAAACACATGAAACATCTTGATATCAATAAAACAAAATTGTTTTTCATGATACCAATTTAAAAGTAATCAATTTAAACAAAATTGAAACTCAAGCACTAGCATAAACAAGATTTTGTGAAAAATTTATATCTTAAGCACAAATAAAACAAGTGTATGTGTATGAAATAGAATGAGTACCAATCACCAATAGATGATACCAATTGAAAATATACATACACAATAAACATATGAGTATACACAAAGGTCAAAATGATACCAATTGAAAGAGTTCAATGATACCAATTGACATAATAATAAAAGCATGGTATAACTCATATAATCTACCACCCAATCAAGGTTCAAGTTTTAAATGATTTTCATTTTAAAGCATACATGAATATGATCTCCCATCCAACCTCCCATAAAGGTAGGGGTTTTCAAAAATAGATTTGAAAATATAGTACGTTTGAAAAACTCTACCATAATGAAGAATACCGTAACTAGTTAAATGGAAAAACTTTTAAACTAGTACGAAATCCTTCAAGCAAGGAATAAACTAAAAATAATTTTCATAAAACATGAAATCCACATGATAATCAACACTCTAATTCAATTAGGCATAAATATGACTCATGAAAACAAAACATGAGCAAGTAATAAAAGTGAGTGTACAAATAAAGTGTGAATATCATAATCATGAAAATTTTTTCATTAAGCTCAATTATTCCTTGAACATTGAAAACACAAAAATCATCAAAACTTATTTAACCTTCATGGCATATGTATGTCTAATACAAACTAAAGTATACATACATATCCAAAACACAACGAGTCCACAAATATATGCATTAAGGCACGTGGCTCAAAAAGGATAAACATGTATATCTAATAGTTTGGACAAGATAGACATATACATGAAGTTAAACAATTAAACACAAAATCAAGAAAATCTTCACCAAAAAACAAATTTCATTTCATGGTATATGTATGAATTGTCAACACAATAAGTATACATACATATCCCTAAACACAATTGAGTCCATATATATAGATTTGCATGAAAGGTAAATGACTCAAGAGGTATACATGTATATCTTAAAGTTTTGGCAATACAAACATATACATGAAGTGAAAACTCATAAAACAAATCCAAAAATGGAATACAAGTTTAAAATGCGTGAATCATCAAAACTAGATTATACTAGCACATCTAATGGGTTCAAATAAGCAATCAAGCCCAACTATATATAAATTATTTGTCGCCCATTCTATGAAAAGTATATAACTAGTCTTAATGAAAACTAACATCTAAACAAGTAATCTTAACAAGAAGCATCAAAACAAGATAAAAATCATCATGATAAAACTAAGACATGATTACTATGTAAATTCAAATGTATTAGATTCATGATGTACATTATAGCTTAAACAAGAGTGAGAACACTAAGTATGGGTTCATGCAAGCATGTGTGTCTCAAATACTATACATGTATGTCAAGGATCTAATAATCATGGTATTTACATACTAATCCATAGACATCAAACACATGCTATAAACAATGAATATTAAAAGCATGAAAACAATAAATAGGAGTAAAGGATAGTTACCAAAACTGAAGAAGTAACTTTCCTTGTCTCTAATACATGGTGGTCATCTCCACCAAACCTTCCCTTGAAAGTGATGCATCCAATTGATTTCCTTTAAGTACGGAACGCATCCACTCCAAGGTGTCATCACTCTCACGTCATGTGAGAGCCCACACCTACATCAAAAATAATAGGAGGGGTGGTCTTTGGTACCCATACTCTTTTGGGTCCATGGGGGTTAGTACCTTCTCTAACCCAAACAAACTTCTTTGCTAAATTCTCAACATGTAATCTATCATAACAAAATTTAGCAAGGTGGCCCTTACGACCACAATGTGTACATGTGTACACATGAGCATACGTGTGATGGTGTCCGTGAGGAGCACGTGTATGCCGTGATGGATGTTCATGCATAAATGATGGAACTTGTTTCTTTCGAACCAAGGTTTCCAAGCGTGTGTGGTTCATGGCACATTGGCTCATAGTGGAGCCCAAACAATCAACTCTCTTCTTTAATATACAAATATCATCATTAATCTTAGAAGAAGAGGTACATGCATTAGGTAGACTAGATGAAGAAGCTACGCTAGCATGGCAAACATGTGCATCCATCTTATTTTGTAAAACAACATTTTTCTTTAAACAAACATTCAAATCATTAGAAATAGAAATAATTTTATTTTTTAAATCAACATTCTCTTTTAAAACAAAATCAATTTTTGAAGACAAATTTCATTTTTCTTCAAAATAGCATGGCAATCATTTTTAGATTTTAAAAATTCATTTTCTTTAAGTGCAAGTTCAAGTTGAGATTTCAATGAATCCCTTTCATTAGAGATCTCATCCTTCTCTTGCAAAACAATGTCAAGTCTAGCAATCAAATTTTTATTTTCATTGTTAATGCCTAGACTTTTCTTTTCAAAACTTTATAGTTTTTTATTAATTTTTCACAAACTATGGATAGTTCTTCATTCAAAGCATGGGAATCAACATAATCATTTGAAGAACTAGCATCATCATCACTATCTAATGGAGTTTCCGAGTGTACCTCAAGGGAGTCATTCCCTTGGACCATGAAGCATTGTGAATCGGATTCTCCACTAGATTCCTCTTCTTGTTGGATTGGCAATAGAAGCTCGGAGGTGGTGGTGGTTGTCAATTTGTTCCACACTACAAAAGCGGAATCAAAGTTAGAAACACACATAAGATAATCTTTAGGTAATGTGCTTCTAATGGCCTCTAGGGCTTGTGCATTGGCCCCTATATGATTGCTATCACTAAGGAAGGATTCCTTGGTAATGGCAAGGTAAACTTTATGACCTAGGGTTTGTAAATAAACGGTCATCCTAATCTTCCAAACATGAATGTTGGAAGGGTCAAACATAGGTGGGGTTATGAAGGCCATGGAAAACTATATGTGTGCAAACAAGCAAATGCAAACAAGCAAATGCAAACAAAAGATTAGCAACCAAATGGATCTCACTCCTAGGATGTTAAGCCTAAGTATCAGGAGCACTAGCTCTAATACCAATTGAAAGGGAACACCTAGAGGGGGGTGAATAGGTATTAGTGCTAATCTAAAACTAAATGTAAAACTAAGTGCGCTAAATGCGGAAGCTAATGCAAATGTTGCACAAACTAATACAATACAACAAGTGTAGCTGAATTCCTCTTGCGAGGCTCTGGACTAACTCCTCTTGATTCCCCTTGAAATGGGTTGAGGCGCTATGTGAAGCTCTTGTTGGATGAAATAAGTTAGGCACACACACACAAGCAATCCAAGCAATGTGCACACACAATCAAGCCAAGCAATCAAGGATATAGCAATATGGATTATGCAATGGCAACACAAGCAATGTATATAATATGCTATGAAAGAATAATGCTTGCACAAAAGTAAAGAGAATAGAGTTGAGAGAAATTGGATCAAACGCTAACACAAAGATTTGTTTCGAGGTTCGAGTACCCAACTCTACATCCCCGCCTACACCACCGTGTAGGATTTCCCAATCCACTATAGGAGTACCAAACTCCTCTCTCAACCTTCCAATGCCACCGAGGCAATACAACAACCAACAACAACACCTCTACCGAAGAGGCTCTCAACCAATCTCAATCACCTCACACTTGAGGGATACAAACCAATCACCCGATCACCTCTACCGAAGAGGGATACAACAAGAATAAGGGTGTACAACTTAGAGGTTACAACAACAACCTCAAAACTCTCTCTTTCTTTCTTTTTCCACAAAACAAAGATCCTAATAGTTTAGGATAGAAGATATAGCTCAAGTGTGAAAAAAACTAAGTGTTTTGATCAAAGAAAAACTCTTGGGAAAATAGCAAATTGATATAGAAATGAAGAACAAGAAATTTATTCCCAAAATCCTATTTTCTTTGAAAATAACAAAACACTTAAAACAATAAAGATGAATCTTTTTGCACTTAAAACTCTTTTGAAAACTCTTTTAAAACACTAGAAATAGTCAGGAAATTTCGGCATCAAAATCTTGTGCAAAAACTATGAAGAGATGGGTATATATAGCCCCAATACAAAACTAGCCGTTAGAGCTGAGCTGGCAGCTCTGACAGGCAACGGTCGACCGGCCCGGTCGACCGCCAACGGTCAGAAATATGACCGTTGGGCAACAGCGGTCGACCGGCCCGGTCGACCGAAACAAACAGAGAGCAGAACTCTCTGCAGCGGTCCACCGCCCGGTCGACCCAAACAAACAGAGAGCAGAGCTCTCAGACCCGGTCGACCCGTACGGTCGACCGAGTTTGTGTCTGCCAGACGTGCACAAGTTTGTGCACATTGGTCGACCCTATGGGTCGACCGGCCCTTGGTGCGGTCGACCCATACGGTCGACCGACCAGCCTGTCAGCACAAACCTGGGTCAGAAAAATGGGGAAAATTATTTTATAAAAATCTTTTAACACTTCTAAAAATTACCAAAAATAGTTTTATCATTTTATATGGAAACACAAACTTGTGATAAAAATTTCAAGACATATATTAATCATATCAATTAATTTTTGAGTCTTGCAAATTTTATCAAAAACTAAACTTGTATTTTTATCAAAGAGATGTTAAGCTCAAAATCAAGTTTGATAAAAGTTAAGCATGCATGTATAGAGTGAAACAACTATACATATATCAATTAAACTTGTTTTGATAAACTATTCATGAAAACCAAATCCAAAACATGAAAACGTGTGTGTTGTGCACTTGAGCATATCAACTATACTAAGCTTTACAAATTGGATCTAAACACACTAACTAAACTATGGATACCTATGTCTTCTTGATGATCTTCATCTTCAAGTAGACTTGCTCCAAAACTCCATCCATGGGCTAGGCAATGTGTGATCTTAAGCTTTGGCCCTGAAATTATCATGAAAAGCTTCTAAACACCTTGTTGAAGCTAATCACCAACTAATATCTTGGTTAATGATCTGAAACTTAAACAACACAAGACTATTAGTAAACATAACTACATGAGTTAATCATCATCAAAACTAGAGTGGAAGGCCTTTGGGCCAACAATATGTCCATGTGCAAGTATTATTAAAACTTGTGTTATACATGTATAATGTTTGAGTTACATGATATACATGTTTTATTTCTTTTCTATAGTCATTTTATGTGTGATTGTATATTGTATGTCCTAGTTTTGATGATTCTTACATGATTATATGATATATATCATATTTTTATGAAAAACAATTTCATATGAGTTTTAAATTGAGCTTTATTGTCGTATCTTCATGCATATGTTGATTACATGATTCTTCTATACTCACCTTTATATTTACTCATGATTTAGTTTAATAAGCTTATATATGTGCTTTGAGTGTCAATTCTTATGTTAATTAGCATGTTTCATGAGATATATAATTTGGTTTCACGTTTGAAGGATCTTTAACTAGTTCTTTAAAAACTATTTTAAGTTAATTATTTAATCTTCACTTAGTAGTGTCTTTTAATCATTATTTTTGAAAACTTTTACCCTAAAAGGGCGGTTGGTTGGGCGACCATGCCTTGTGTGCCTTATTGAATATCTCTTTAACATGTGCATGATAAGGGTGGATAATATGAGTTGCACACTAGATTGTCATGAATATTGATTTTATATACTGATATTTGTTTACTTATATATGTATGCATTATATTTCAAATGGTACTTAAATTGATCATACATACAGGTATATGTTTTCTTCTGCTAGCTTATCATTGACCATACATATTTTAAAGCACAAATTAGTTTACGTTAAGTTTGACTTAATTCTAAATATTAATTTTTATTTTTATAAGCTTATACATGTGTTTTGTTGTTATTTCAAAAAATGGAAAAAGTTTTTTTTAACTTAAAATGATTTCATGTTGATATTTATCTATAAATAATATTTATAATTATATACAAGTGATATAAACATTTGTTTTGTCAACTATAATTTGCTTTTAATTGGTATCAATATTTATTTTGTTGACTACAAGTAGTTTCAAAATTTGTTTTAAGCAAAATTTTCAAAATTTTTTTGATATGTATTTCTTATATGCAAAGGGAGCTTAATATCTCCTCCATATATAGATTCATATTGAGTGTATTTTACATATAATAGAGCTTGACCTCTCTTCTTTATGTTATACACGTGTGTAGGGGGAGCTTAATATCTCCATCTATGCATTATATATTATGTTTATATAGGTTAGGGTCTAATCATCCCTTCTCCATGTAATGCATGTATACAGGGGGAGTTAACTTAATGTCTCTCCTCTTCATGAATGTATGTCGCATATACATCTTTCTTGTCTTTCTTTACCCTTTGTTGATGAATTGATAAAAAGAGGGAGAAGAATTTAGAGTTTATATATGCATGCTATGTGTTTGTATTTATGCATATATGCTTGTTTGTTTATGTAATTAAATTTTTATTAATGTTTTATGCTATGCATGAGTTAAGGGGGAGCTTCTATGAAGCTTATCTTTAATCCATGCATATATAATTTCATGAGTTTTGTCATCATTAAAAAGGGGGAGATTGTTGGCCTAAAGGCCCATCACTCTAGTTTTGATGATGATTAACTCATATAGTTATAGTACTAATGATCTTGTGTTTATATAGGATCAGATATTCAATGAAGATCTTAGTAGGTAAACAGCTTCAACAAAAGATTCGAAGTCAAGTTTTAAAGCTAACACATGTTGATTCAAGAGCTCGCGCTTCAAGATCGTTCAAGTACTCAAAGAGGAGTCTAGCTCGTTTGGATGAAGTTTAGTTCAAGTCAAGATGAAGAGAAGATTTTCAAGAGAAGATTTTTGAGAAGACTTGAGTCCGAGTTTGTAACTTTAAGATTTTTGTTTTAGATAAAATTTAAAGGATAGATTAGTTGTACATTGCTCAAGCTCATATACACACACAAAATATTTATTATCTTTCATGATTAGGTTTTGTTTTTAGAAAATATAGTTTTGGTTTTGAGCTTCAAAGAATATCAAATTATGTTTCATGAATATATTTCATCAAAACAAGTTTAAATGACTTATATGTGTATTGAATTTCATCTATACACATTATTTTTTATATTGTTTAAGAAACTTATTTTGATGAGTTTATATCATGTGTTTAAAGTTTTGCATTTATCAAAACTTATTTTGAGCTTATTGTCAAAAATAAGTATATTTCATCTTCTATGTGTATTGGATCATTTCTATACACACTATGCTTCAAATGTATTTAAAATATCTTGTTTTTGTATTTAAATAAGTTTTGAAAAAAAATCTGTTTTCCATTTCAAAGTTTAGTTTTTGAAAAATACGATTTTTTTTTAAAGCTTTAAATTCTATGCCTCAAAAATAGTTCAACATGTTTGTAATATGTGTTGATTTTTTATCACACATATTTGTACTTCAAAGTATTTATATGAATCTATTTTTATGAAATTTTGGGATTTGAATAGAATTTTTTAAGGGTTTTTATAAATCAAAATTCATATCTTTAAAACCCTCGTTTTGGGCTGCTAACGGTCGACTGACAGATCGACTGAAGCCAAGTTCGGTTGATCGACCGACCGACCGATGTGCACAGATGTGCACAGGCTTTAGTGGTCGACCGAATGGTCAACCGATCCAGACAGCTTGCTCTCTGGATGTGGCCCCGGTCGACCGAGCGGTCGACTTACTAGATAGACTTGCTCTCTGTTTTTTGCCATAATCGACTGAGCGGTCGACCAATAGGGCAATGGCCTGGGTACGGTCGACCGGGCAGTTGACTGGCAACCCCAACAGTCTAAAATATTACCGTTGGCTGGTCAACTAGCTGGTCGACCTGGCTCAACGGCTAGTTTCTGACAGCCCCTATAAAATGGAACTTCTGGCCCAATTTCGTTAAGATTTGTATAAGTGTTTTTGAGAGCTCTTCTATAGAGTTTTTCAACAAGTTTTAGAGCTTCATTTTCATATCCAAAAAGAGTTTTTCAAGAGTGTTTCTTTTGTGTTTACAAAAGCATTTTCTTGAGATTTTCACCTCCATATCTATCTTGCTTTCTTACACAAGCTTAAGCTTTTTATAGCCATATCTATCCTATAGGATCTTTGTTGTGAGAGTGTTTGTTGGTGATCAAGAGAAGAGATCACAAAGTGTCCCAATTTGTATTTTGGAGGAGTTGTAGAGGTTGAGACCTCGGCAAGCTTGCGGGTTCATGTTGTGCAGAGTTCTTGAGGGAGCTCATTGTAAAGTTTGCGGCCATGGTGAGCTTGAGGGTTTGCATGTGTTGTTTTTGCGGGAACAAGTGATGGACTTATGGGTCCGAGAGTTCTTGAGGAAGCTCGTTGTAGGTGTTGCGACACCGAGTGATCTTGTGGAAACATTTTTAGTGAAAATCCTTCATAGCGGTGAAGGCAGGGATGCAGAGAAAGTGTGCTCGAACCTCAAAATAATTCTGTTGTGTTACGATTGCTCATCTCTCTCTCAACTCACTTGTATTTTATGTCTTGCATGCTTATATTGTTCATATCTTTATATGCTTGATATACTTGTGCTTAACTGTTATATGCTTGGGATTGTTTAACATCTTGCATGCCTTTATTCTTTATACATTCATTGCATGCTTGTGTTTATGCTCACACTAGTATTCACCTAAGAGAGCTATAGTAGCACCTCAACTTTTAATTTAGAGGAATATTAAGGAGAAGTTTAGAACCCTTCATCAGGAATTCAGCTTCATTATTTGATTATATGTTGTCTGTAGTGTTAGTTTTCATAATAGTCTTTTATTCCGCATTAGTTGACATTAGATTAGCAAGCCACCTATTCACCCCTCTAGGTGAACTACAGCTACACGGACACTCTAGTACACTGAACACTATTATTTCATGTAGACACTAGTTACACTACTCACTATTATTTATGTATTTATAGCACCGTGGCATTGATATACTATCACACCAGACATAGTTATTTCATGTATATGTATCACTTTACATAGATCCTATTATACAGGACACTATTATTTCATGTTCATCTAGCACTAATACACAGATACGATATTCCACTGAATACTTCATTTCATATTCTTGTATTATCGCTACATGAATATCCTGTACACAGTTATTTTAGGTTCTCACACCATTGTTACATAGATTCACTGGTAAATATGAGTTGATTGTCCCTGTATTTCTGTTGCATGGATCACTGTTCATATTACATGGATTATTGCTATATGGATATTCCTGTATTCCCGTTAACTATTTCCTGTTATTGATATTGATATTCCTATAACTGGACATAAAAGCTGTTGATATGCAATACATGAAACTAAGTGTCACGTGGATCTAAGTTATCGGGGTCACCTCTAGAATCCCACATCTCTTATTTTCCATTTCTTGTTATCTTATTACATGATATCAATATAGCTCATGTTCAGTTATCGAGTAACTTGTATCATGCACTGTTATTGTTCCTGATATATTGTGTACTTTAAATATATTAAATATAACATGGGGTTAGGGGAGACTTAACGGTTGATTAGATCTTATCGAGTGGATGTATTGGAACCATATTTTATCCCACTGAAAGGGATGGTAATACTGGTTACCAATTATATATAGCTCCATGAGCTCCCATTTTCTATTTACTGCTACCCTTTTAGCAGAGGGCACTGGTCTTAGCAACCAGGGGACTATTTAAGGCCATGATCCCGAGTATACACGAGATACACCCACCTGATTAGAGCTCCTTGACCATTAAATTTTCAATGAAATAATATAAACAATAGTGACATTGGGAATGCTTATTATTTAGTCACTCTCTCGTTCGAATAATGGTACCCGTATGCCATATTCGGATGGGTTCAGCTGGAATGCGAGTTTCGGTATGAACTGTCAGTGGTATGGGACACTAGAAGAGATTGATTAAAATACCAGGTGATACTGATTGTTATTATTGTATAAATAACATGACTTGCCCAATACATGTATATTATTGTTCAATTGTACTTAATACTTTTTCTGATATTTTATTCACTATCTGTCACCTGTATACCTTGTTACACTTCCTAATACTTGTTACACTTCATGTGATGAGACACTATCCATATACGTGTACTTAGCATTCTATGTATTCTGTTTCATGTACACCCTATAGACATTGTTACTGTAAATTATAAAACTGTAGTATGGTTATTTTGCATACATTATATCTACATGTTCATATTCATTATGACACCGTTATGCTACTGTTATTATTAGATTAAATAAGAAATATAAAGTAATTAAAACTACTACATGTTACTTATATATACTGATGTAATAAGGGAAACTTAATACTGTATCATATTATGCATATTGAGAATAATATATAAATAGTATAACACTATTGATTGTAGTAACATAATCCCCCAAAGTGACTTATCTATTATTTTTGTTAACACAACTCGGACATATAATTGTTAGTACTGATATAAAATTGAATACTATTGTCGTAATGGCGCTATTATAACCAGATAGGTATTAATGATGTTAAAATATGACGCTTGTATATTAATCCTGATTGCTATTATCATTATATTGTATCATCGGTATTTAAACATGTATTATTTAGTATTATTGTGATTGTATTATTATAGTATATATTTATGCTTCCTTTATATTACCACTCACTAGATCGCTTTCTGACGACCCTGCGTTTGCGTGCCCAGATTGGAGGTCCAAGATATCATAGTACAAGATATCTCATGGGATACACATAGGAGACTCGTCGCCTATACTATTTATAGGTATCTTTATTATTCTATTTTTATCTGCTTATTTATCCTTGTTTCCATATATATTATGATCACTGACCCCTCTTGTAGGTATTCTTATACTTATTTAATGCTGGAACTATTGTGCATTTTATTTTTATTCCCTGTTCTAAGGCTTAGCGTATGTACGTGAGGGTATTTTTGCCCTGCGTATATACGTCGCCATAGCTTCTCCGTATCCGTGGGATCGGGGCGTTACACAATTTTGGACATTTGACATGGATAGTCCAACTAATACTAAAAGTAATTTAATTGCATTAGGTTCATTAAAAATTGCATAATTCTGAAATACACCTAGAAGGGGGACGAATAGGTGTTTTGCTAATCAAATATAATTTTTAAACTACTTATTCAAAATTATGCAAACGGTCACTCAAAATAAGAATTGAAGCTGAATTCCCCATGAAGGGCTCTAGAACTTCTCCTCTTTGATTCCTCTAGATAATGAGTTGAGGTGCTCAATTGTCTCCTTATTAATATGAGTATAGACCAAAGTGATGGAATGAAAGAAATTATAGAATGTAAGATGAACTATTATACAAGTATGAATAATGAAAAGTAACAGAGAGAAAGACACAAGCAATCGCAAACACAAAGAAAGTGTTTTGAGGTTCGAGCTACTGCTCTACGTCCCTGCCTTCACCACTATGAAGGATTTCACTATTTTTTAAGGGATCTTCCACAAAGGAATTATAATTTGGCCTACACAAGATCGGAGTACACAGCTCCACCACTCAACCCTCTACACAAGAGGTTGCACAAAACCAATTGACATTATTAAGCTCTTGATGATCCAACAAGATCACAAATACTCTCTCTTACAACTTCCTATAGAGTAGAATATGAAGGGTAGCTCAAGAAGTTAAGTGAGAGATGAAATTCAGTTAGAAAGAATAGAAGAGCTTTAAAACCAACTGAAAATAGCTTTGAAAGAAAGAACTTGATGATTGTAAGCTAGAAAAACTTTTCTTTTTGAAACAAACTTGAAAATTTATAAACTTGTGTTGACTTGTGATATAAAAACCAAAACAAATGACCCATATATATAGGCAATAGATAAATATCATTTGTTATTCATACCAGGTCATTTTGGGTGCCCATTGAAATCAACAATGCCCGTTAGAATACACTAAAAATAAAACAGATCCAAAAACTAGCCATTATGGACATCTGGCAGGCTATCGGTCAACCGGCCCGGTTGACTGCGAGCTCATCCAGAAAAGAGCCGTTGGCTCTGGTTGACCAGCCCGGTCGACCGACAACATGAACAAACATGCACACCCTTTGACCAAAGGCCCGGTTGACCGGGCGGTCAACCGTTTTGGCCTGGCATAGGCACCGGTCGACCGTCCGGTCGACCGACTTAGTCTGAAACAGTTTTTATGAAAACTTTTGAGTTTCAAATATTTTCAAAAAAATTTGTACTTGTTTATAGGTAATGTAGCAATGTATAGGTGATGAAATACATGTTCTAAACTTAATATAAAATTTTAGAAAATTACGAGACATTTATCAAAACTAAACATGCAAAATACTAATACTATCGAAATTTGTATTTTTGAAATCGTGTATTTGTGTGTGTAACTTCTTGAGTATCTCAACTATATTCTACACTTTAAAAAACTAATATCTTACAAAATTCTAGGCGACTACAAGATCTTCAACCGGGCTTCTCCATTAGCGACGTCGAATGCTTTGAGCTTGAATCTCGTACTTGGATATCCTTGAGTCTTTAACACCTTCCTTTAGACGAAGAAAACTCTTTGAATCCTTTAGAACCCTGAAACTTAGTTAAACACTTGAACTTGATTAGTACTAAATAATCACATATATTTTGTTATCATCAAAACCATAAACCGGTGATTGGCCAACAATCTCCTCCTTTTTGATGATGACATAACATATGAGTTATTTAAAATAAAAGATAGGAAAGAGTTTGAAAAAGCTCCCCTTAAGTTATGCTATCCATCAAGTACAAGAAAATATTATGACCTTAAATAGATTTGACAATATAAGTAAGTCACACATATATACATATATAAAGATGATACCAATTTAGAATAATATGCATATATAGCCTACCATCCTTCCAATCCTCCTTCCTCCAATAATAATATGCAATGAATAAAATCAATAAATTATGGCATGCATATAAGCATGGTAATGAAAATAGATATACATGAAGTTCATAAAATATCAAAACAAGAAACTTAAAAAACTTAATAACTCAAATATCTCTCCCACTTTTTGTCATGCATCAAAAAGGGAAAAAACATCAATATAAAAGAGATTAATTTGAAAAATACATGTATAGTGGATTTAAAAATACATGAAATAATTTCAAAACTTATGATTTCATAATGCAAACATTTAACTTGCCACAAATGAATGAAAATCTATTATAATCTAGTGGTTTAGTAAAAATGTCCGCAAGTTGAAAATCAGTGGAAACATAATCAATTTCAATATCTCCTTACGCATAGTAATCTCTAAGAAAGTGATATCGAATATCTATGTGCTTGGTCTTACTATGTTGATTTGCATTCTTGGTTATGCGAATAGTACTAATATTATCACAAAATATTTTAAGATGGTCAAAATGCAAATCATAGTTAAGGAGAGTATGGTTCATTCATAGGACTTGTGCATAACAAGCCCCGGTCGCAACATACTCTGCCTCAGCGGTTGAGAGGGCTACAAAATTTTATTTCTTGGAAGACCACAAAACAAGATAATTTTCTAAAAATTGACATGTATCACTAGTGCTCTTCATATCCACTCTACAACCAGCATAGTCGGCATTCGAATAACTCGTCAAGGAAAATTGTCCCATTTTCGGATACCTTAAGACCATTCAAATAGTGCCCATAAGATATCTAATAATGCATTTTATCATAATTAAGTGAAACTCTTTAGGACAAGATTAAAATCTAACACATAAACACACACTAAACATAATATCTGGCCTACTAACCGTTAAATAAAGTAAACTACCAATCATGCTTTTATAAAGTTTAATGTCTACATTTATACCTTGTTCATCCTTATCAAGCTTTGTTGTAGTGGGCTTGAGAGTCTTACTTAGCTTTACATCTTCAAGTCCAAATCTCTTGATGAGTTCTCTTGTGTACTTTACTTGATTGATGAAAATCTCATCACTCCTTTGCTTGATTTGGTGTCCAAGAAAGTAGTTTAGCTCTCCCATCATAGACATCTCAAACTCGTTCTTCATGCATGACTCAAACTTTACAAAATTTTTCATTAGTGGATCCAAAAATAATATCATCAACATAAATTTGAACAATTAAGATATCACTATCTACATCTTTGTAAATAAAATGATGTCAACTTTACCTTTAACAAAATCATTTGAAATTAGAAAAGTTGAAAGCATTTCATACCAAGCTTTTGGAGCTTGTTTTGAACTATATAAAGCCTTAACAAGTTTGAAAACAAAATTCGAATGTGCAGGATCAACAAACTTGTGGGGTTGTTAAACATATACTTCCTCTTCTATAAAACCAACTAAAAACACACTTTTGACATCCATTTGAAAATTTTGAAATCTTTAAAAGAAGTAAAGGCAAGTGTCATCGTATGGCTTCAAGCCGTGCTAGGGGTGCAAAGGTTTTCTCAAAATCGATACCTTCAATTTGGGTGTAACTTTGGGCCACTAACCTAGCCTTATTTCTAATAACATTATCTGACTCATCCAACTTATTCCTAAAAATTCATTTAGTACAATAGTTGGTCTATCATGAGATCTACGAATAAGGTGTCAAACTTAGTTGTGCTCAAATTGATTGAGCTCCTTTTGTATTGCAAGAATCCAATATGAATCGGCCTCAGCTTCAAGGATGTTTTTCGGCTCAATATGTTAAATAAAAGCAAACTGGCCACATAAATCATGGAGTTTAGATCGAATAGTTCCCCACTTGGATACATCACCTATGATGAGGTCTTGGGATGATTTGAAGCAAATATTCAATCCTTCGGAAGTGGTTGTGTTGGCTCCACTTCAACCTCTTAAATTTCACCTTGTTCATTAATCTTTGGCTTTTCTCCTGCAGTACGTGAGTCCTTCAAGGTTATCCTCTCCATATCTTCACCGAAGAAATCAATCTCTATAACATTCTTCACAAAAGCATTAGATTCCTCAAACTTAACATGTATAGATTCTTCAATACTCAAAGTAGATTTATTGAAGACTCTATAGGCCTTACTAGTATTTGAATATCCAACAAATATGGCTTCATAAAATTTGGCATCAAATTTTCCTAAATTATCTTTAGTATTTAAAACAAAGCATTTACAACCAAAAATTTTAAAATAAAAAACATTAAGTTTTCTCAAATAGTAAATTTCAAATGACGTTTTAGAAGTACTTTTACAAAAATAAATTCTATTTGAGATGTAACATGATGTGTTTATAGCCTCGGTCTATAAATATTAAGGGAGTCCGTATGCATTTATCATTGTCCTAACCATTTCTTGAAGAGTATGATTTTTCCTTTCAATGACTCTATTTTGTAGTGGAGTTCTAAGATATGATAGTTCATATTTGATTCTATTTTCTTCATAATAAGTGATAACGGAATGGTTAATGAATTAATTACCTCTATCACTTCTTATGCGTAAAATCAGAAAATTTTTCTTTTTCAACTCTTTTTCTAAACACTTGAAAATGTGAAAAAACTTGATCTTTATGTTCTAAAAAGAAAACCCACGTAAAATAGGAAAGATCATCAACCAAAATAAAAACAAAACTATTTCAACTTAGAATTTTGATTTTTATTGGACCAAATAAATCCATATGAATTAACTCTAAAAGGTCTTGATGTTATGATATCCTTGATTATTTTGAAAGAGGACTTGGCTTGTTTTTCAAGTTAGCACGCATCGCAAATGCGATACTTTTCAAATTTCAAATAAGGAATACCTTTCACCACTTTCTTATTGTTAATTCTAAATAGATGGTTAAACGAAATATGGCCTAGTCTCCTATGCCATAACCAAGAATCTTCATTAAAAGCATTTAAATATGTAGCATTTCAATATAAATTAGTCATATCAATCATGTACACATTATTTTCATGAAAAATAGAAAGCACACATGCATCGGTTTGTCTATCTAAAATATTGCAAGATAAATCATCAAAAACCACTTTAAAACCTCTATTACAAAGTTGACTAATACTCAAGAGGTTATGCTTGCGACCATCAACTAAAATAACATTTTCAGTTAAAGGAGATGAGCCAATTTAATATTACTTATACAGATAATTTTTCCTTTGGAACCATCTTCGAAGGTGACGGTGCCATCTTCATGGTACCTTGATAGGGTTACAAAATTATTGATATCCCAAGTCATATACCTTGAGAAATCACTATCAAGACACCACCGCTCCCAACATCTTGGAGCCTTGGTGTGTATCTACATCAAGTAACAAATTAGTTGATTTTGGTACCTAAATTTTCTTGGGTACTATAGTGTTAGCTTTTCGAACCCAAATGTGATCATTAGAAGCATTTATTCTATTAAAATAAAATTTGGCTAAGTGACCCTTTCGGCCACAATAAGTGCATAAACTATCATATATAAAAGTATGATGTGTGTGTGGAATATGAGCATGCTTGGGGTGTGTGTGTGTGTGTAGCATGTCTAGCTTGATATGTATGAATATTTTATGATTTAGGAGTGTGAGTATATGTACAATGATGAGCATGTATAGTATGAACATATTTCTTTGGAGTTTGTTTTTTAGGAAACATTGCCTCCAACCTAACTTTATCAAACTCACATTTCTTTAACACATCTCCTAATGAACTAATTTTATCATTTAAAATAGAAATCTTATTTTTATTAATTAATGAAAATTTTCTTTACATGAAATTTTATATGCATCAAAATCTTTTTGTGTGAATATGAGTGTGAAAGATAAATCATCTTTTTCTTTTGAAGGAGTAATAATTTTATTTTGAAGAGTTTCATTTTTCTTTTTAATTTTAATTACTTCTTTTTTAAGGGAATCATTGTTGTTAAATAATTCTTCAAAAGCATCACCTAATTCATCCATTGTTGATTAACAAGCATCAATTTAGGGTTCAGATGTTACCTTAGGTGTGTTATCATTAGCCATGAAACACATATGTGTTGTATCCACTTCTTCATCGATTTCACTCTCCAAGTCCCAAGTGTCTTTGCGAGCCTTCTTTTTGTAGGGCTTCTAGGAGGTTGATGGTTTGCTTTGGATCTCCGGACAATCCGCAACCATGTGATCCGGCTTCTGGCAATTGAAGCATATGACCTTCTTGTCTTATTTCTCTTGCCATCTTCTTCTATTGTTAAACTTGACCTTGTTGTACATACTCCTTATATTTTTCACTAGGAGGGAGAGTTCTTCGCCATCCTCTTCTTCATCATCATCGTCGGAGATGGAGGGAGTGAATTTGAAGGCGATCATCTTCTTCTTTTGTGGTGCTATCTCTTTCCTTGTCTTTCTCTCCATTTCATAGGTCTTAAGGTTTCTAATAAGACCGATGAGCTCCATCTCTTCGTTGTCTTTTAGCTCTTTCAATGTAGTAGCCTTGACTTCCCAAGAGGGTGAAAGTGCACGAATGATCTTCCTTATTTTTTCATCATGTCAATGGCATCACCTAAAGAAACAAGACTATTTGTTATTTTAGTAAATCTTGTTACCATGTCATCAATGGTGTCATTATCTTGCATGATGAAATTTTCATATTGGGAGCACAAGAGATCAATTTTTGCTCTCTTGACTTGTGACTTTCTCTCATGTGCGACCACTAGGTGTGTCCAAATCTCATAGGCGGATTTGCAATGGATGACTCTAACTATATTGTCATCGTTCAAAGCTTGAAGTAAGGTATAGTGTGCCTTAGCATTTGCATTAAACTCCTTAATGGCAATGTCGGACCAAGTGTCCTCATCACCAATGGGTACACTAAAGAATTTAGTCACTGCTTTTGTAACACGGCTTCTTAAGGATTGCAAAAATGCGGTCATCTTAACCTTCCATATCAGAGAGTTAAGGCCATCAAAATTAGGAGGGGTCTTAATACCTTTGGTCATTTTTATTGTTATGGATGAAAATGAAATTGTGAATAAAGTAATTAGCAAATAGGATCTCTCTTAGGTGGTTAAGATAAAATCTAGATACCAAGGCTCTGATACCAATTGAAATACACCTAGAGGGGGGAGGGGGGCGAATAGGTGTTTTGTTAATCAAATACACTTTTAAAACTACTTATAATGAATTATGCAAATGGTCACTCAAAATAAAAATTGAATCCGAATTCCTCGTGAAGGGCTCTAGAACTTCTCCTCTTTGGTTCCTCTAGATAATGTGTTGAGATGCTCAATAGCCTCCTTATTGATATGAGTATAGACTGATAATGAAGTGATGGAATGAAAGCAATTATAGAATGCAAGATGAACTATTACACAAGTATGAATAATGAAAAGCAATCGAGAGTAAGACACAAGCAATCGGAAACACAAAAGAACTGTTTCGAGATTCGAGCCACCACTCTACGTCCTCGCCTTCACCACTATGAAGAATTTCACTATCCTCTATGGGATCTTTCACAAAGAGACCTTACATAAAGGAATTACAATTTGGTCTGCACAAGATCAGAATACACAACTCCACTACTCAACCCTCTACACAAAGAGGTAGCATAAAGCCAATTGAGGTTACAAAGCTCTTGATGATCCAACAAGATCACAAACACTCTCTTACAACTTCCTATAGAGTAGAATATGAATATAGCTCAAGAAGTTAATGTTGGCCCAGAGGCCCTTCACTCTAGTTTTGATGATGATTAACTCATGTAGTTATAGTTACTAATAATCTTGTGATATTTAGTTTCAGATATTTGATCAAGTTATTAGTTGGTGATTAGCTTCAATAAAGGTGTTTTTGACGCTTTCACAAGGTGATTCAAGAGCTCGCGCATCAAGATCGCATCTAGCACTCGGTTGGAGTCATGCTCATTGGATCGTGTTTGGATCGAGTCGACTTGGAGACGGCGCTCTACAAGGAGACCTCAGTTTGATTAGTTTAAGATTATGTTTAGATCTTGTGTTAAAGATAGATAGTGTTGATATGCTCAAGTTCACAATACACACACAAGTTTCATGTTTTGGTTTTTCGGTTTAGGTTTAACCGATCTTGATTTTCATGGATAGATTGAATCAAAATAAGTTTACATGGTTTAATGTATATTAAATTTGATCTATATACATCTATGCTTCATCTATTTAGAAAAACTTATTTATTTTGATAGTCTATTTCATGAGTTTGGAGTTTTGTATTTAAACAAAACATATTTTGTATTTAATGTCAAAAACATAGATATAATACCCTTCATGTATATTGGATCTATCCATATACAATTTGCTTCAAAGTTGTTTAAATATCATGTTTTTGTATTTGTATGAATTTTGAGAAAACGATTTTTCATTTCAAAAATTCAAGTTCTGGAAAATCTGGATTTTTGTTTAAGGCAAATTTTCAATCTCACAAAAATGGTTCAAATAGTTTGAAATATGTGTTGAATTTTTATCACATATATTTGTATTTCAAAGATCTAATTAGAACTGATTTTTGTGGAATTTATAAGAATTTATGGTATTTAATTAGAGATAAAAGCCCCAAGTTTTAATCCCTAAAATGGCTGGAGTGGCTGTCTGCCAGTCGACCGGACCGGTCGACCGAGGCAGAGGTCAGTTAACCGGACCGATCGACCGACGTGCACAAAATGTGCACGCAGCCAGGCTGGTGGGCCGGTCGACTGGGCGGTCGACCGTCTAGAGAGTTCTGCTCTCTGGAAAAGTCCTTGATCGACCGACCGGTTGACTGACAGAGAGCTCTGCTCTCTGTAAGCAGTCCCGGTCGACCGGACAGTCGACCGGCCAGAGAGCCGTTGCTCTCTGGATCCAGGCCTGGTCGACCGGACGGTCGACCGGAGGCACAACGGTCTGAAAATTGACCGTTGGCCGGTCGACCGGCCGGTCGACCGAAAGGGCAATTTTGCCCTTGCCTGCTGCCAATGGGCAGAATTTTTATGGGGCTATAAATACCCTATTTCTTGAGCTGATTTCAACAAGTTTTTAAGAGAGAAAAATTTCACATCTTATAAGTGTTTTTCAGCAAAAGTTTTTGGGTTCAAAAGTTTTAATCTTTATTAGTTTTTATTAAAGTGTTTAAAATTCAAAGAAAATAGAGTCTTTTGGGAATTAGTTTTTGATCTAAATTTCAATATCTATTTGGAGATTTTCCCAAGTGTTTTTCTTTGTTCCAAACACTTTATTTTCTCACACTTGAGCTATCTATCTATCCTATCTATTAGGATCTTTGTTTAGTGAGAAAGAATTAGTTTGTGGTTTGTTGAAACCACCAAGAGTTGTATTCATCCATTTGCTTGTGGCTTTGTGCCTTGCCCTCTAAGTGTAGAGGAGGTTGTGCATTGGATTGTGGTTATCCCTCTAAGTGTAGAGGCGATTGAGTTTGTTGGTATCCCTCTAGTGAGAGGTTGATCTTGTATTGGCTTTGTGCCTAGCCTCTAGTGAGAGGTTGTTTTGGTTGAGAGAGGAGTTGTGTACTCTAAATTGTATTTGCCCAAAATCCTCAGTGGAGGTTCCCTGTTTGGGAAGTCCTGTGTGGACGAGTTAGTGGAAATCCTTCTGTATGAAGGCGGGGACGTAGAGCTGGGTGCTCGAACCTCAAAACATATCTTGTTATTTGCGATTGATCCACTTTCTCTAACTCTCTCTCTTTTAATATTGTGCCTTGCATTGATTCATATTGTTCATATCATATATATGCTTGTGTTGTTTGATTGTGTGTCATACTTGTGTTGAACCAAGAGAGCTTCATATAGCACCTCAACTCTTATTTAGAGGAATTTAGAGGAGACAGTCCAGAGCCCTTCACCGGAATTTTAGATACACTCTTTGGTTACAGTAAGTGTGTTGCAATTAGTTTTAATTCCGCATCATTTCTCATTAGATTAGCCTTACACCTATTCACCCCCCTCTAGGTGTAATTTCAATTGGTATCAGAGCCTACGCTCCTGATATTAGGTTTAACCACCTAGGAGTGAGATCTTGGTTGCTAATCTATATTTGTATTTGCACACATTGTTTGCACTCATGGATAGCCCTCCCATCTTAATATCTCTAAAATTGATATATTGAAGGCTAGGATGAGTTATCATTTAAAAGCCATAGGTTTGCATGTTTTCCTTGCCGCTACCAAGAAATCCTATCTTGGTAATAGCAAGCATTTAGAGGCCAATGCACAAGCCCTAGAGGCACTTAGAAAATCACTTAATAAATAATATTTAAATATGATTTCTCATTGTTATTCCGCCTTTGCAGTGTGGAACATTTTGACCTCTCTAAAGCTTCAATTGCCAAGCCAAGTGGAGAAGGAATCTAATGAAGAAGAATCCGACAATGCGTACTACATGGTCCAAGGGAATGACTCCCTTGAGGTATATTTGGACACTCAACTAGATGACAGTTCTACCTATTCATGTAATGAGTGTATGGGTGCATATGCTTTAAATAACAAACTAGCTAAAAATTGTGAAAAATTGATTTTGAGATATGAAGTTTTGAAAAAGAATAGTTATACTTTAAAAGAAGAAAATGAAAAATTGTTTTCAAAATTTAATTTGGTTTCACAAGAGAGGGATGAGATTTCAATTGAAAGAGACTCATTGAAATCCCAACTTGAACTTGCCCTAAATGAAAATAAAATTTTGAAAAGTAAAAATGATTGTAAAAATGTTTTAAAGAAAAATGAGACTCTATCTTTAGAGCTTAACTTTGTTGTAAAAGAAAATGATTCTTTGAAAAACAAATTGATTTGATTTCAAAAGAATTGAAAGTTTGCTTAAATGAAAATAAATCTTTGAAAAATGATTTAGATACACATGTTTGCCATGCTAGTATAGCCTCACCTTCTAGCATATCTATTGCATGCACCTCTTCTTCTATAATTGAAAATGATATATGTGTTTTAAAGAAGAGTGTTGATTGTTTGGGCTCCACTTTGAGCTAATATGCCATGAATCACACACGTTTGGAATCCATGTTTCGCAAGAAACAAATTCCACCTATGCATGCACACAAACCACGGTATACACATGCTTCCCATGTTCATACACACAACACTATGTATGCTCATGTGTACATATGTACACATTGTGGACGTAAGGACCACCTTGCTAAATTTTGTTATGATAGGATACATGATGTAAATTTATCAAATAAGTTTGTTTGGGTGAGGAAAGGTGCTAACCCCCATGGGCCCAATAGAGTATGGGTACCAAAGACCACTCCTATTTTATTTGATGTAGGTGTGAGCTCTCACTTGATAATAGAGTAATGGTGCCTTGAGGTGGATGTGTTCCGAGCTTAATGGTGACTATTTTGGATGCATCACTTTCAAGGGGAGTTTGGTGGAAGGACCACCTTTGGTTTGGAGACATAGAGATGTGCCCTCTTAGTTTTGGTAACGATCTCTAACTCCCATTTATGTTTACATGCTTTTTCATGTCATTAATTTTTAGCATGTCATGTTTTTATGATTATTATATTAAATGCCATGATAATAGACCTATGGTATACATGCATAGTATTTGTGATACACCCATGTTCTATATGGATTTATATTTTTGTGTTCTCATTTTAGTTTTACTATGTTGTATATCCTAGTCTAATACATGTGCATTTACATGATGATCATGTTGATTTATGTCTCGTTTTGATTACATGTTCAAGATGTACTTTTCATTAAAACCTATGCTTATACTTGTATAACTAGTGAGCCACAAATTGATTATTATATTTTTGTACTTGATTGCTCATTTGTACCCATTAGATGCACTAGTATAGCCTAATTTTGATGATTCATACATTTTGACTTGTATTCTCTATTTTAGACATGTTTTCATGACAATGTGTTTTAGCTTCATGTATATATTAATTTTGCCAAAACTATTGAATATACATGTATAACCTTGAGTTATTTGCTTTTCATGCAAATCTGTATTATGGACTTAATTGTGTTTATGGATATGTATGTATACCTCTAGTTTAGACAAATCATATATATGCCTTGAAGTTGGTATTGTTTCAAATGAAAAATTAAATTTTGATGATTTTCGTGTTTTTAGTAAGGAATTTCATATTTGAGCTTAAATGTCGTATTTCATGATTATGCTTTTCACATAATACTTGTGCACTCACTTTACTTGATGTTTTCTCATGATTTGTTTTCATGAGGCATATATGTGCTTAATCGATTTTGAGTGTTGATAATTGTGTGATTTTCATGTTTCATGGATATAGTCTTATTTTATTCCTTACTTGAAAGACTTCGTACTAGTTTTCAAGATTATCATAAAATTAGTTGCGTATTCTTCATTTTGGTAGAGTTTTCAAACTTGTTAAAATTAATTTCAATTGCTAAAATTATTTTTAATCCTATTTTTGAAAACCCCTACCCATCAAAGGGCGGTTGGTTGGGCGACCATGCCTTGTATGCTTAAATTGAAAATCCTTTTAAACTTGTGCATGAATGGGTAGTAGGTATGAGTTATACATTTGTTCCTCATCATATTTTTCAATTGATATCTCAATGGATATTTTCATGGTTGTATACTCATAATTGGTTTCCTATATATGTATGCTTCAAAACTTCAAAAATATCAATTTCTATTGGTATTTACTTTTTCATACATATATGATTTGATTGTGCTTGTTATATCTTTACATCTTAAAAGCACAAATTGTATTTATACTAAGCTTGTTTTAGTTCTTAATGACCATTATTTTTCAAATTGGTATCTTGTCCAAGCTTATGCATGATTTTCATTGGTATTTCATAAAGGGGAGAAAACTTCAAGTTTTAGTCTTTCAATTGGCATAAATTTAAAGTTTTTCTTAAATCAATTTTATTTCTAATTGGTATTCTACTCCCACACTTTATGACATAAAGTTAAAATAATATCATTTCAATTGGTATTGTTTTAAGATAATTTCAATTGGTATCAAAATGTTGTTTGCTTTCATTAGTATCTTTGGTATCATGAACATGTGTTTATTTACAATTGGTATCATGTTTTATACATTTATGTATCTTTTAATTGATACATATATATTTCAATTGATATCAAAATATACAATGTTTCATTTTCCATTGGTATCAATGTTTACAAGATTTTTTTTAATCGGTATCTTTTGGTATCTCAAAATATTTTGTTTATTTTTCAATTGGTATCATAATTTGGTATCAAAAATGTTTTGATATGTATTTGCTCATATGCAATGGGAGCTTAACATATTCTCTTTATATATATCTTTTTTATTGTTGAGTTTATGTATGTTTGCCCCTTTGTTGATGATTGACAAAAAAGGGGAGAAATATTTGTGTTTTATATGCATGTTTATTTGTGTTTTCCATTGGTATCTAGTGCATATATGTCAATAGATGTCGATTGGTATCAAGAGCATTGTTTTGGTTATGCATAGTTTTGGTATCAAGAGTATTGGTATCAAGAGCATTAGCATTGTTTAGTTTATGCATAGTCAATTGTTTATGCATATTTATGTTGAGCATTCATTACATATCTTTATGTTTATTACTATGCATAAGTTAAGGGGGAGCTTCTATGAAATTTTACTTTAATCCATGCATTTATAACTCCATGAGTTTTGTCATCATCAAAAAGGGGGAGATTGTTGGCCCAGAGGCCCTTCACTCTAGTTTTGATGATGATTAACTCATGTAGTTATAGTTATTAATAATCTTGTGATATTTAGTTTCAGATATTTAATCAAGTTATTAGTTGGTGATTAGCTTCAACAAAGGTATTTTTGGAGCTTTCACATGGTGATTCAAAAGCTCGCGCATCAAGATCGCATCTAGCACTCGGTTGGAGTCAAGCTCGTTGGATCGTGTTTGAATCGAGTCGACTTGGAGACAGCGCTCTACAAGAAGACCTCGGTTTGATTAGTTTAAGATTATGTTTAGATCTTGTGTTAAAGGTAGATAGTGTTGATATGCTCAAGTTCACAATACACACACAAGTTTCATGTTTTGGTTTTTCAGTTTAGATTTAACCGATCTTGGTTTTCATAGATAGATAGAATCAAAATAAGTTTACATGGTTTAATGTACATTAGATTTGATCTATATATATATCTATGCTTCATCTATTTAGAAAAACTTATTTTTATAGTCTATTTCATGAGTTTGGAGTTTTGTATTTAAACAAAACTTATTTTTGTATTTAATGTCAAAAACATAGATATAATACCCTTTATGTATATTGGATCTATCCATATACAATATGCTTCAAAGTTGTTTAAATATAATGTTTTTGTATTTGTATGAGTTTTGGAGAAAACGATTTTTCATTTCAAAAATTCAAGTTTTAGAAAATACGGATTTTTGTTTAAGGCAAATTTTCAATCTCACAAAAATGGTTCAAATAGTTTGAAATATGTGTTGAATTTTTATCACACATATCTGTATTTCAAAGATCTAATTAGAACTGATTTTTGTGGAATTTATGAGATTTAATTAGAGATAAAAACCCTAAGTTTTAATCCTGAAAATGGCTGGACTGGCTGTCTGCCAGTCAACCGGACTGGTCGACCAAGGCAGAGGTCGGTCGACCGACGTGCACAGAATGTGCAACCGGTCGACCGGGCGTTCGACCGTCCAGAGAGTTCTGCCATCTGGAAAAGGCCCTGGTCGACCGACCGATCGACCGGCAGAGAGCTCTGCTCTCTGTAACCAGTTCCGGTCGATCGGCCAGAGAGCTGTTGCTCTCTAGATCCAGGCCTTGTCGACCGGGCGGTCGGCCGGAGGCACAACGGTCTGAAAATTGATCGTTGGCCGGTCGACCGGAAGGGCAATTTTGCCCTTACCTGCTGCCAATGGGCAGAATTTTTATGGGGCTATAAATACCCCATTTCTTGAGCTGATTTCAACAAGTTTTTAAGAGAGAAAATTTTCACATCTTATAAGTGTTTTTCAGCAAAAGTTTTTGGGTTCAAAAGTTTTAATCTTTATTAGTTTTTATTAAAGTGTTGAAAATTCAAAGAAAATAGAGTCTTTTGGGAATTGGTTTTTGATCTAAATTTCAATATCTATTTGGAGATTTTTTTCAAGTATTTTTCTTTGTTCCAAACACTTTATTTTCTCACACTTGAACTATCTATCTATCCTATCTATTAATATCTTTGTTCAGTGAGAAAGAATTAGTTTATGGTTTGTTGAAACCACCAAGAGTTGTATTTATCCATTTGCTTGTGGCTTTGTGCCTTGCCCTCTAAGTGTAGAGGAGGTTGTGCATTGGATTGTGGTTATCCCTCTAAGTGTAGAGGTGATTGAGTTTATTGGTATCCCTCTAGTGATAGGTTGATCTTGTATTAGCTTTATGCCTAACCTCTAGTGAGAGGTTGTTTTGGTTGAGAGAGGAATTGTGTACTCCAAATTATATTTGCCCAAAATCCTCAATGGAGGTTCCCTATGTAAGAAGTCCTGTGTGGACGAGTTAGTAGAAATCCTTCTGTGTGAAGGCGGGGACGTAAAGCTGTGTGCTGAACCTCAAAACATATCTTGTTGTTTGCGATTGATCCACTTTCTCTAACTCTCTCTCTCTTTTAATGTTGTGCCTTGCATTGATTCATATTGTTCATATCATATATATGCTTGTGTTGTTTGATTGTATGCCATACTTGTATTGAACCAAGAGAGCTTCAAATAGCACCTCAACTCTTATTTAGAGGAATTTAGAGGAGATAATCCAGAGCCCTCAACCGGGAATTCGGCTACACTCTTTGGTTACACTAAGTGTGTTGCAATTAATTTTAATTCCGCATCATTTCTCATTAGATTAGCCTTAACACCATTCACCCCCCTCTACGTGTAATTTCAATTAAGTGAGAGATAGAATTCAGTTAGAAAGATAGAAGAGCTTTAAAACCAACTAAAAATAGCTTTGAAAGAAAGAACTTGAGGATTGTAGCTAGAAAAAAAATTTCTTTTGAAACAAACTTGTAAACTTGTGTTGACTTGTGATATAAAAACCAAAATCAATGACCCATATATAGGCAATAGATAAATATTATTTGTTAATCATACTAGGTCATTTGGGGTGTGTTTAGACCCATGAAAACCAAAAATGCCTGTTGGAATATACTAAAACAAAACAGATCCAAAAACTAGCCGTTATGGACATCTGACAAGCTATCGGTTGACCGGTAGATCAAACACCAGCTCATTCAGAAAAGAGTCATTAGCTCCGGTCGACCGGCCGGGTCAACCATCCTGCAGTTCAAAGGGAAAAAAACAAAAGGTCAGTCGACTGACTCGGTTGACCGGCTCAAACTAAGAGCAAGAGTTTTTCAGTCGGTCAACCGCAAAGGTTAACGGTCGACCGACAACATGCACAAACGTGAACGCCCCTTGGCCAAAGGCCCGGTCGACCTGGTGGTCGACCGTTTTGGCCTGCCATAGGCACCGGTCGAACGTTCGGTTGACCAACTTTGCCTGAAATAGTTTTTATGAAAACTTTTGGGTTTCAAATATTTTTCAAAATATTTTGTATTGTTTATAGGTAATGTAACAATGTATAGGTATAACATACATGTTCTAAACTTGACATAAAATTTTGAAAAAATTACGAGACATGTATCAAAACCAAACATGGAAAATACCAATACTATCAAAACTTGTATTTTTGAAATCATGTATTTTTGTGTGTAACTTTTAGAACATCACAACTATATTCTATACTTTAACAAAATAATATCTTATAAGGTTCTAAGCGACTACAAGATTTTCAACCGGGCCTCTCCATTAGCGACATCGAGTGCTTTGAGCTTGAATCTGGTACTTGAATACCCTTGAGTCTTCAACACCTTCCTTTAGAGGAAAAAAACTCCTTGAATTCTTTAGAACGCTGAAACTTAGTTAAACACTTGAACTTGATAAGTACTAAATAATCACATATGTTTTGTTATCATCAAAATTATAAACCGGTGATCGTAACCTTGGGCCAACAAATCATGATGTCATGAGAGAGAGTAATAATTTTCTATGTATTTTGATAAATAATTTTAGTTGTGACTTTCTTTGTAACAAGTCAGCAAGAGTATAGTTGTGGAAGAATCGACCATAAAAATGTAGATCAAAATGAACGGTTCGGATCATCTACATGATCACTTCTATATGGTTTTCTCATGATCTTCATGTGAGAAAGTTTCTCACATGAAGACCTCTCATCTATGTATGTGTTATGTATGTGTGTGTGTGTGTGTATGTGTGTGTATATATATAGAGAGAGGAACATGCATATCAGATGCCATCTGTCACGATCACATCAGATGGCAGCTGATTTCTTTCCCTTTTCATAATTTCTTTTGATCCAACCTTACCAAAGCGTAATTCATCCCCTAGTATGTATGTTTACAAAAAAATATATGTTTTAGAGTCCATTTGATCATATATCTAATGGTTGCAAAAGTTGTATTGTTGAAAAACTATTAAACTTTGAACTATTGAAATATGAACAAACAGACTCCAAACTACGTGAATTTTTATAAATACACATCTTCAGAAATGGATTACAATTTGGTAAGGTTGGATCAAAAAAATTGTGAGAAGAGGGAGAAATCAGCCGCCATCTAACAAAATCCCGTCAGATGGCATCTGATATATATTATTCTCATATATATATATTTGTAATTATGTTAATTTTTTAATTCCACATATTTAAGCTCAAAATGTACTTATATGAACTTATTTTTGTAAATGTTATAGTACTTTAGTTTTAAAAAGGTTTTAAAAAGAACAAACAAAATTTGTTTTTAGCTCTAAGTCGATCAACCGAGCATGTCACAAGTCAACTGGCTTGCGCATACAGTGTAAATCACCTAGAGGGGGTGAATAGGATATGGCTATACTAAATAACAAATAATGCGGAATAAAATTTACTTACTAGCAAACTAGCAAATGCCAATCACAACTCAAGAAATACTTACAAATAAGTAAACAATATAAGTATGCAAGTAAGTAAAGAGAGAGTAGAGTGAAAGAGAAAGAGTAAGCAATCACAAACACGATGATATGTTCTAAGGTTTGAGACACTGCTCCACATCCCCACCTTCAACACTATGAAAGATTTCACTATAATCGATCTCAGTAGATCGTCAATCGTTACAGGTTCTCACTAGAACTCAATGGATCACAAGTCCTCTCTCACGATGCCACAACACCAACATAGGCTCACTAGCTCACTTGAGGCGCAACCTCTGCAACTTCTCAATAGAAGAAAATCGGTGATATTCACTTGATCACAAATGGTGCACAAGCACAGTCCTATAACCAAGACGAGGAGGTCAAACTCTTTGGGATTGTGTAGTAGAAATAGCTTGTAAAGATATAGAGGGAAGATTCAAGTTAAAAATCAAGAATATGAAATTTTGGCTCAAAAGGAAATCTTTTAAGAAAAAGCTAAATCATGATGTAAACTTGTAAAAACTTGATCTAAACTTTAAAAATCTTGTTAGAGAGTTTTTCTACAGTCCCACTATTTATAGGGGATGAATACATGAGTAGAAAACCCAAAAGAGTCATTGGGAAAAGACCCAGAAAAAGATAAAACAGAATATAGCCGTTGAGAAAATAAAGAAGAAAATCTTCTGTCAGTCGACCAGCTGGTCGATTGCTAACGATCAGATTTTTGACCATTGGGGATAGCGTTGTTTCCAACCAGAGAGCTAAACTCTCTGTCGGTCAACCGGGGCGGTCGCCAGACCCAGCCGAGAGCACTTGTAGGTCGATCGCCCGGCCGACCTAAGTGCACAAATGCACTTTGGTGCATGTCGGTTGACCACTCGGTCGACCGACAGAGCAATTTTTCTCTGCCTATGGTCGACTGGTCAGTCGACCGACTAAGGGCCAAAGGTAAGATATTGAAATCTTTTTGAAACAAATCTTTTTCTGATAAAATAACTTTTGATCTTTAAATACAAAATAGAGTTTTAGGGACTTGTAGAACAAGTGTGTGATCATGGATCAACACGAAACAAAATTAGAACTATATTTTGTAAAAACACTTTTCTAAATTGAAAACTGATTTTTCTGAAAGTCATTTTTTCTGAAACTCGATTTTGAAAATGATAAATAGAATATTTATGAACTCCTTTTAAAAACACATAGGAGTATGAAATATGTGTGTGTGTTTGTGTCAATCCTAAAAGCTGTATCATCTTGGTTTTAACAAATGACTATAAATCCTATCTAAAATACAAAACGTAAAAATACAAATCTTGATATAGGCTTCTCTAGTATACTTGATCCTTGAGCTCTTCTATGTGCTTAGGCTGTGGGATCTACATCTTCTTGGCTTCCAAATGTGCGAGTTTTGTGATAGAGCCGAAATGCAATAAATAGTTAACCTGAAATTTTGTTAAATAAACTTGTTAAAAATATAACTACATATGTTTTATTATCATCAAAACTAGGGCTAATAGCCTTTGGGCCAACAATCTCCCCATTTTTATGATGACAAACACATGGGCTTATCACAAATAATTTGGGAAGAGACTTCAAGCGAAGCTCCGCTTAAACACATGCATATATCAAAATGTGACATATAAGCTAGATGCATCAATAAAAGCATATGAATAAGATATATCAATCAAGTTCTATGCAACCCATCTATGCATACAAGAATACAGAATTACAATGGTGTATTCACAATCAGTTTTCTCCAACCAACCAATAACCTCCAACCTCCTAAACAAGTGGTAGATGGTTGGTTTACAAAGGATACATAAAAATACAAACATACCACATATCACACATAGAAGATATGTATCAAATATATCAACAGAAAGAAAGAGATACATAACTTTCCAAGACAATAGTGATATCATAAAATAAATTTGTCCATACATAGGTTCATGCCAACCTCAAAACAAGTTACATACCACAAAATAAGTACTGCAATCTAAAAATATATGTCCACCAAATACTATATGTCCACAAATAAAAAGTATATACATAAAAACTCAAATAAGAACACCCAAGATAACTCCCAAGATAACTCCATAGAATCTCTCTCCCCCTTTTTGTCATCAACAAAAGGAGTCAATCTTCCTAAGTCGGGATCTTCAGGAGGAGCAGGTGCCTCGGAAGGAGCTAGAGCAGGTACCCAATTGTCAACGGAGGACCCAATGTAGGAAGGCGTTGAGAGTGACCTATCAGAAGTGGAACAGGCCAAGCGTTCTTACTGTAGGTCTCGTCGACACAAGTCTAGAAATAGTGAATAGAAGCGCAGATGTAATGCAGGTCATTGTCAACTCTGTGCTCCATTCTTTGAAAATTTGCGGTTATCTTTAGATCATGCTCCCGAGGCAGAGTAGAGAGTTGTGTATGGATCAATGGAGGCTGAAGAGGTCGAACAGGCTGAAGATGATCCAGAGGCAACAACAGGAATGATAGGAGGTGGCTGAGGAGTAGGAGCATGCTCCCTAGCACACATCCTCTTTAGGAGAGAGCTGTTAATATTAACAGACGGTTCGATGGACCATTCAGCGAAAAGATCAAATTTTAGTTGTTTGAGGAGGCGGGTAATGAGCATCCCAAATGGCAAGTGCTGGTTTGGGATCAGGAGGTGCTCAGAAGCCATGTAATCGATGATGAGCTAGGGAATATTAACTCTAATGCCTTTCAGAAAGCAATAGATCAAGAGGAGAGCAAAACCCCGTGCATGATTATATTCTTCTGATTTTGGCAGGAGATTATAGAACACGATTTTGGCTAGGACTTGGGTGATGAGTGTATAATCTTCACCTCGTCATTCCTAACTAAAGTGGGGTTATCATCATTGTGAAGCAGGAGAGATACGGTGAGGGCAGAAGAGATGTTAGGATATTCAAAATCATGAAGATCAACGTTGTAAATATCTACACCCTCACAGGAGAGGTGTAGCAGATGGGCAAATCAATCTAGAGAAATATTAATGTCCTTACCCAGAACCCTAGATCTGACGTGATTGTTTTAGAAAGTCAAATTAGAGCAAAAATAGTACATAAGCTCAGGATAAACTTGTTCCTTAATGGTAACAAGATATTCAAGAGAGCTTGTGTTCTAAATGCTTGCTAGATTCAGTTGCTCAAAATCAGCGAGCACAACAGTTCTACTAGAAATAACATGCTTATTAGGAATCATGAAAATCTATGAGAAGCATTCTGAAAAATAAAAGGGTTAGAAGATGGTTCGGGTTGTTTACCCTTCTCAGATCGAGCCCTTTTTGACATGGTGAAGATGATAAACAAGAATTTGGCATGAAATATAGAAAGATTTCTAGAAAAACTATGAAATCAAGAAGACTTTGAGAGGTTAGATTATACCTTGAAGAACCAAAAAATTCTCCTAAAATCAAATAGATCTGAAGTGTTGAAGAGAGATCCAACCAATTTTAGGGTTTAATTTGAGATTTGAGGTGATTTAGGAGGATTAGAGGGAAAGGGGATGAAGAATAATTGGGAGGAGAAGAGAGAGAGAGACGGTGGAGGAAGAGAAGAATGAGAAAAAATTGAGATTTTAGTGTTTTTAAAACGGGTAAAAAACAGCGAGATCCAACTCACGGTCGACCGCCCGGTCGACTGGGGTCAACCGAGAACAACTCCGTTACAGTCGATCGACCGGTAGTCGACCGGCTTTAGGCCAAAATATTGTTTTGTATATCAGGTTATTTCGGTCGACCGCCCTGTTGACGGGACCTATTTCAGGTCAACTAGGTCAACCGGTCGGTCCACCGAGACAACCCTAAAAACAGTTTTAAAAAGGGTATGAATTTAGGGTTTTTGAAAATTATTTTTACTTGGATATTTTTATACATAAAAATAGAGAAATAACACTAAATATCTTATAGGCATGAACAACACATGAAATGATATCAAAAATTTTTTATTTTATTATTATTTTATTAATAGTCAATTTTTTTAATAATTAATCATATATTAAGCTATTAAAAATAAGATATTGAAGCCGAATACCCTTAACAGGTTATGAACTTCTTCTTGTCATTCCTCTAGATAAGAGTTGAGACGCGTAATTGCTATCTTGATTTATTACTTAAATATGGTTTAAATACAATGCCTAATCACAAGATAGATATATAGACAATACACACACACACATACACACATGTATATGAGCAAATAAATTAATCTATACACACATATATACAAAGATATCTATCTACCAAGTAAGCATGGGAAAACACTCTACACATGGGCAAGCAAGTCATGGGCTAGTAAAGAACAAAAGTAATGTTAATGAACTAGCTCAAATACAGGCAAGCTAAAAAAATAAAAGATAATCATGTATACACAACTAAAGCATGTTACCACAAAAGAAAAGCTAGCTAATCCTACGCAAGTATAGATTTAGCTAAAAATGAAATTTTTAAGTGGAGAAGTTATCAAATCATAAGCAATCTCCAAAATAGGTGCCTCTTGATAGCGATGCAATGTGATGGTTGATCCTTTGAGCTTCGATATCCATCACCAAGGTACCATCTCCCCCTAAGTCCTGAAGGAGGAGGACACACCTACATTAATCAAGTTTGGTGTATTTTTTGGTACCCAAATCTTTTTAGGTCCTATAGGGTTAGTACTTTCATGAACCCAAACATTTTTATTTAATATGTTTAATTTAACATAATAAAATTTTGCTAAATGGCCTTTACGGCTGCATTGTGCACATATGTACACTTTGCCATACATGAAAGCATGCTTATGTTGATGTGTATGTGCATGTTGTCCATGTTTTCCATGGTGTGTGTAAAATGAATGAGGTGTATGTTTCCTTTAATTTTTCTCTTTGAAAACATAGAAGTAAATTTGTTCATGTTAAATGCACACTTTTCAAGGTAGTATCCAAAACATCAATACGCTATTGGACCTCCAAAAATTCATTTTTGTTAAAAATAATGTTAGGGCTTTTACCCTTACAAACAAGTTTGTATTTATCAAAATCCTTTTTTGTTTTCTCAAAAGAAATGGATAAGTCATTTTTCTTTTTAATAATAATTTCTAGCTTATTCTTTAGAAAATCATTTTCCTTTTTCAATTTTTTATTTTGTGTAAGAGAAATTTCATATCTATTTTATAATTCTTCAAAAAATTGTGCAAGTTCATCCATAGTTAAATTATTATCTTCTAAAAAGGTTTCGAGATTTATCATGTAAGCTTCCTCTCTGTTTGCCAAGCAAACGTATGCGGCATCAATTTCCTTGTCGAAATCCATTTTTAAATAATCCCAAGTGGCTACCATCGCCTTCTTCTTTTTATGCATGTTCTTGGAGGTAGTGGCTTTAAGTGAGGGGCAATCCGCAATTAGATGGCCCATCTTCTTGCAATGAAAGTAAGGATCGATCCCCTTCTTCTTCTTTTCGAATCTCCTTAGATGTCTTCCTCTTCCGAAGTTACTTTGTCTTCCCTTTTTATAAAACATCTTGCCCACTTTCCTAATGAGCATGGCAAAGTCCTCATCATCGTTTTCCAATGATTCTTTTTCATGAAAGGATGATGGAGTAACCTTGAAAGCTATCGCTTTCTTCTTTGTAGTCTCCCTTTCTTCTCTTACCTTCATTTCCATCTCATGGGTTTTAAGATTTACAATGAAGCCGGAGAAGTCCATCTCCTCTCTATCATTGAGCTCCTTGAGGGTTGTTGCCTTGACTTCCCAAGCTTTGAAAAGAGCTCTAATGACCTTCCGAATCTTTTGGTCAACGTCAATGGTGTCACCTAAAGAAGATAATCCATTAGTAATCTTGGTAAATTGAGTAAGCATATCATTGATACTTTCATTTTCTAGCATATAAAAATTCTCATATTGAGAACGGAGCAAGTCAAGTTTAGATCTCTTGACTTGCGACGTCTCCTCATGAGTAATGATAAGATCATTCCAAATCTCTTAAGCGGATTTGTAATTAATTACACAAGAAAGATCATCATCATTTAATACTTGTGTAAGTACATATTGGGCTTTAGCATTGGCCTCATAGTCCTTAGCAGTTGCTTTGGATCATGTATCCTCATAACCGTGAGGTTCAACAAATTTTTTGGTAATGGTCTTGACAACTCTAACTCTTAGGGACTTAACACAAATAGGTTCATTTTGACATTCCAAATGGAGAAGTTCAACCCATCAAAATTCGGTGAGGACTTGATGCAAGAAAGTCATGTGATGCCATGAAAACAAGTATAAGTGCACACACAAATAACAAATGTAACAAATGAATATAGCCACATGAAAGGATCTCCCTAAGGTAGTTAAACCAAAACTAGGGTTAGGCTCTGATACCAATTGTAAATCACCTAGAGGTGAATAGGTGATGGCTATATTAAATGGCAAATAATGCAGAATAAAATTTACGCAACCTAGCATATACCAATCCCAACTCAAGAAATACTTGCAAATAAGTAAATAATATAACTATACAAGTAAGTAAAGAGAGAGTAGGGTGAAGAGAGAAAGAGTAAGCAATCATAAACACGATGATATATTCTGAGGTTCGAGCCACTGCTCTACGTCCCCGCCTTCAACACTATAAAGAATTTTCACTATGATCGATCTCACTAAACCGTCAACCGTTACAAGTTCTCACTAGAACTCAATGGCCTTACAAGTCCTCTTTCACGGTGCTGCAACACCAATACAGAGCTTACTAGCTCACTTGAGGCTGCAACCTCTACAACTTCTTAATAGAAGAAAATCAGTGATCTTCATTTGATCACAAATAGCTCACAAGCACAATCCTATAACCAATATGAGGAGATAAAACTCTTTGGGATTGTGTACTGAAAATAACTTGTAAAGATGTAGAGGGAAGGCTAAAGCTAAAAATCAAGAATATGGAATTTTTGCTCAAAAGGAAATCTTTTAAGAAAAAGCTAAATCTTGATGTAAACTTATAAAAACTTGATCTGAACTTTAGAAATCTTGTTAGAGAGTTTTTCTACAGTCGCACTATTTATAGGGGATAAAAACATGAGTAGAAAATACAAAAGAATCGTTGGGAAAAGACCCAGCAAAAAACAAAACAGAGTAAAGATGTTGGAAAAAATACAGAAGAAAATTCTTCTGTCAGTCAACCAGGCGGTTGACCACCAACAGTCTGATTTTCGACAATTGGAGATAGCGGTCGACCGGTCGGTCGACCAATGTTCCCAACCAGAGAGCTAAACTCTCTGTCGGCTGAACAGGACAGTCAACCAGACCCAACCGAGAGCAAAGCTCTTACAGTCGGTCGACCGCCCGATCGACCGAAGTGTACAAATGCACTTTGGATGTCGGTCGACCGATGAGCAATTTTGCTCTGCCTATGTTCGACCGGTCGGTCAACCGACTAAGGGCTAAAGGCAAGATAATGAAATATTTTTGAAACCAATCTTTTTCTGACAAAATAACTTTTGATTTTTAAACACAAAATAGAGTCTAGGGACTTTAGAACCAGTGTGTGATCATGGATCAATACAAAACAAAGTTAGAACTATAATTTATAAAACACTTTTCTAAATCGAAAACCCAGTTTTTCTGAAACTCATTTTTCTGACACTCAATTTTAAAAACTGTTTTCCATTAAAATATAGAGAGGAAAAATTATAAAAAAAAGAATTGAATTGAGAAGTGAAATTAAAGTAACTCTTTAAAGGAACAAAAAGTTTACAAGTAGATCTCTGAGATCCTGGGAAAATATGCTGATGGAAATCGGATCAGCGTGCGATCACTTTAGTCCATTGACGATGCAATCAGTCGGATGTTCAGCCTTCTTGAGAGAATTTTCTTCTCACTTGGTTTCAGAAATCTTCAAAGATCTGAATGAAAGAGAGTTGAGTTTCTAGGATTTTGGAAGCTTAAAAGTAAGAGAACACTTTTGCTATAGGTCTTTTAGACCTCTCCAAATTTTTCAGCCCTTCTTCTCTCTTGCAACGGGCTATTTATAGTAAAAATAGGGGTGTAACTCCCCCTTGAATTTAGTGAGACTAAATCAGTCTGTTAGCTTCGCGCGAAGCTCGAAATAGCCTCGTCGCGAGGCTAAATACAAGCTTCAGGCGAAGCTGGGAGGTTCGCACGAGCTATTGCGGCTTAATTGTCTCCAATAAAAGTGGGACGAAGTGGGCGGGTGTAACCACCCACATAAAAATGGCATTAACCGAACTAAAGTAGTGGGGTTCACCCATTAATCCCTCGTGGGATTTTGAAACGGTCAGCTGATGACCTGGAAAAGCTCGTGGCGGAGAGATGTAAGAGTTTCATGTGAAGTTCATCTTAAAAAGCTTCAGGCGAAGCTATATTCAAATCAAGCGAGGCAAGTAGTTAGCTCATTTGATGAGCTAGGTGAAGCTTCAGGCGAAGCTAGAAGGTTAGCTCAGAGTTGGACCACACTTCCAGCGAAGTTGGTGAGAAAAGCTTTCAACAAAGCTAATTTTAGCCCTCAGCGGGGGCTGATTGAAGCTTCGTGCGAAGTTGGTGGCTTTGATCTTTTAACTAGGCTATGAGGGAAGCTAGATCTCTTTTAGGCTCACGCGAAGCTAGGTGTTTGATTAGACCTAGGTTCATAGGCCTGCTTTGGCCTCTGGAGTGGGCATAAACCTGGTCATCAGCTTATCCATGACACTGACTTTGTAAATGTTATCGAGTGTAGACATTGTTCAGACTGGTAGAAGTGCTGCCCAGGGCCTTGTCTTTTTAGAGTGTCAACAAAACCCCTTTAAAGTTTTCATGAACCTGGAATGGATTGGTACAGATTCTGAAGCACTTGGAAATTGAAGCCTGATACCTACATCACTTAGGTCAGGAAAATTCACTTGGTGCAACTGTACACTGAACTAGGTAATCAGATTGGTTTTACCCTCAGAATTTCCATGAAAAATAAGCTCTTAGTGGAGCTAAGATGAAGCTTCATGCGAAGCTAAGGATGAGCTCTTAGCCGAGCCGGAGTAGAGCTTTAAGTACAGCTAAAAATGAGCTCTCAGAGGAGCTAAGATAAAGTTCTCAGCGAACCTGCCAAAGCTTCCTGCGAAGCTAAAGAAAGTTTTTGAGCAAAGTTAGCTAACTTCGCTGCCTTAGGTTTTTTTTCAACCGTCGTTTCAAATTAGATTGAAATGACCGCTTGCGCTCCTTTTGAGGAGGCGAAGCTAGACACTTCTGTGTCTATAAAAGACAATTCGACTGAACTTCAGAGAAGTTTTTCTTCTCTCCAAAACTCCTCAAAACTTTTCAGAGTTTTTGAACTCTCTTCATCTTTTTCTTTCGAGATCTCTTAGAACTTCTTACGAGTTCTAATGGATCCCAAGTAACGTGCAAGGAAAGAGGATGCCACCTCTGCGACGGCGCCGCCGCCGCCTCCAACCGTCAAACAACCCATTGTGGATAGGGATTTCTTCCTTTTTTTAGAAATTTTTCATCTTTTTTGAAGCCAAGTTTTGGCTATTTCATGGTGAATCCACCGTGATTCACCATGATTTGGTGATCTCAGGGAGTCAAACTCCCTTAATTTTGATTCTATCGAATTTTAGGGATTTAGTTCCCTTTTAATTTCGTGAATCAAAATCAGGAACCGAAAAGGTTTCTTTCTCAAGCCTCGATTCGAAGCTAGCCCTTAGGGCTTTTGCACTTGCATTGTAGAGTGCGAAGTTAAGCTTTGGAGGGAAGTAAAATAAAGGGGTTTACCCCTTTTGAGTTCCTTAGGCATAATTGCCTCTTAAGCTTCCATGCGAAGCTAGTATTTTGTGACTTGTTGCACTTTGCCTTTGTGGAGAGTACGAAGTTAAGTTTCAGAGCGAAGCTAATGCTGAGCTAGCTTCGCTTTGAAAAAGCGAAGTTATGACTGTTGAGCTAGCTTCGCTTGAAAAAGCGAAGCTATGCCTGACCTTTGTTACTTTCTGCACCCTGCCTTTATTCAGAGTGTGAAATTAAGTTTTGGAGCGAAGCTAATGCTTAGTTAGCTTCACTTAAAAAGCGAAGCTATGCCTTATAAATTTGCATTCTCTCTTTTTTTTTCTTTTATCAGTAGGCTAACATGATTTCTTCTTTCTGTTTTTTCTGTGCACTATACTCCCGGCCTATTGGACAGTCTTTTTAGGTCAGCCAGGGGATTGGATGGGAATGTCAGTCTGCAGTTCCAGGAGCAGGCTTCTTTATTCAATGAAAGGAGCACTCCCGGTCATGACGTCTTGATTCATATTGGAGATCAGCGCACGATGAGAAGTATACTGACCACTGCTCCTTTAGAAGACCGTGATCAAAAAATTTATCGGAAGCCCGGCTTTATGTTTGGGGATGCAGCGCCCGACATGGAGCAGCAGCTGCTAGTCAGAGAAGGGCAATAGATTTTCACTTTAAATGGCAAGAAGTATTATCTTCCATTGAGCAAATGTCAATTCTCTCTATTCTTCTTCCAGTGTGTGACGAAGCCTAGGAAGATAAACTGGCAGGTGCCTCGCACTACTGACTCGGTCCACATGGGAATTCTGACTACTTCCTCTCACGCTTACAATAAGGTAGGTCCCCCTCTATGCATACTAGGTCTGCGCTCTGGGAACATTCTACAAGACATCCAGGTGGGGGAGAACCCGGCCATGGCCTAGTCTTTTGGCAACCAGTTCTTAAAGATGAATGGTAATTATCTAGCGATGGACTTCAGGGCCCCGGGTTGGATTCATCCTCCAAAGGCCTAGTGAAAGAACTTGACCTTGTATGTCCTAGCTCACTTCGGAGAGAACCTGAAAAGACTCGGACGTCGTGAAGCTATTAGGGCCACATACTATGGTATTCAGATGAGCGTTGCAAATTTCTACGCCATCTTTGAATTGTACTACCCAGCCACAGGGACTTTCTTCACTCCCGTGGGCGATCTGGGCATGGCTTTGCATGAGACGTGGGAGGTCACTGCCTTGCCAATGGGATCTCATCCTTATAAGAAGTATTTTCCCTGCGAAGCGAAGCTAATGTTACTAGAGAAGCAGGAGCTTGCCTTGTTCGAGACTTACATAGAGCTGATGTGCCACTTCTACATCTGCTTGAGTGTGGACGGTGGTTCTAAAGGAAGCTCGAACAGCTTAAAGAGTTGGGCGAATTATCTGTTTCCCCACTCTGGAGGAACCACCCAAAGAAGCACGATTCGGGTTGGTAGAGGAGGACATCCTTCAAATGATGAGGGAGCACGACCACGGAGACGTCATCTTAGAAGAAGACGACGACATTTATGAAAAGAAGGATACTCTCAAGAGTTTTCATTATCAGGCTCATTAACCAATATCCCGAAAGGCACTGTTTGTCGGCTTTCTGTTTGTTTGGTTGAAGAAGTGTGTCGTGTCATCTCCTTCCAACGATGCGATTTTCCCGACGGCACTGCTTCTAGCCATTCGCTTGGTGAATGGTCGCTCTCTGGGGCTACTTCTGACTATGATGTGTTGCATACAGCGAGGTCTTCATACACTAATGGAAGCCTTCTGTAGGCCAACCATAAAGAAGATGGGTAAAGAAACAGTTTTACCTCACGACGGGCCAAACCCTAGGGTTAGATTGTCATACACATATTTGATGGCATGGTTTGATCTGTATTGTCCAGCGATCATCCAACCTGGGGAAGAGCCTCCAGAAGGTGTTCGGATCGCGCACCTTCACCGGTTTGAAGGGTCTTCATGGGATCGAATCTATGTAGCTACGGTTCGCAAACTGCTGTGTCGCTGTGACGTGTACAGCCTTTTCTGATGTTTCCCCTATATTCGAGAGGCTAGTTACGGTGAAGAGTTCAAGATGTCAGAGATGGTAGAACATTACTGAACCGCGGAGTGTTCGAGTGACTAGTAAGTATCTGGCCTTCTCACTTGGTGTACCAGAGCGGAGACATCTACTACATGGAACCAAACGTCCCCAGCCATTTTGCTCGCTAGTTTGGTTACGACCAACTTTATGTCAGCAATCCAAACACCAACTTGGCCTTCATGGGGAGCATGATCGATGGTGCTCGAGCTTGGCGATATTTTATTGCCGGTTGCACTGAGGCCTGGCTATGCCATTGAGAACTCCGAACCTATAGATAACTTTGGGATTCTGCCAGTGGTACAAGACCCCCAATTCCGCGCCAACAGGGTTCAACATTAACTCCTATGGCTTGAAGTGGATCTCTAAGCGAATGAAGCAAAGCTAACTGAAAAAGGGGAGGGCAAAAAAGTTCGAGTGCTAGGCCTTCTAAGTTTATCACAATCCTTGATAGTGAAGCTTCTGTTGCTGAAAGCCCTCATTTCGGAGATGTTGCTGGCGTCGAGGTGCCACGGGATGTTTCTGGTAAGGTGGGCACGACTCCCATGGAGGAAGTGAGATGGAAGAGGTAGAAGAGGAGGAAGAGGAAAACCCAGACGTCCATTTCAAGCGGAAGCGAGAGGGTGAATCTCGCAGGAAGAGGGTGGTAAAGAATCCTCATCGCCACACCCCAGTCATTGCGGAGAGCGAATCTGTTGTGATCTTTTCTCCTCCTGTCCTATTAGTTATAAACTATTGGGGTAGAAGAAAGCAGCCGAAAAGGCCACTCCAGGCTCGGGTAAGATTAGTTCCCATTTGCAAGATTTTTTTTAGTTATTCTTTCTTCTTGTGCAGCTAACTTGTTAATTTGGGATACAGGAATTGAGATCGTGAGGGAACAAGGAGAATACTATGATCCACTGTTCACCTACAGGGAGGGTGATGAATCTAGTTACTTCGTCTCTGAGGAACCTGAGGGTTGTGCAGCCGATTTTAGTCCCTCTGATGCTAGCGAGGGCAAAGAAAGTCCAGTGGCTTCGAGTTCAAGGGAATTGGTCACGGAACCTGTGGCGATTGAAGGAGAACCGAATGCCGCTACAACTACGGAGGCCCTTAGGACTGATGAACTTCTTACTGAGCCAGCCTCTGGTGATTTAGCAGAAACTGGTATCTCTCCTGCCACTGTCGAGGTCTCTTCTATGGAGCCAGTCGAAGTCACCACCGCCGTCGAGGGAGCCCCTAAGGATATTGTCAAGGAGGCGATTGAGGTCATACCTATCATGACTTTAGCTCCTTTCTATAAATGACCCTTGCTTGCCTCCCTTTTTTTTGCTTATCTTTGTCCTAACAAAATACTTTCGCAGGCATTCCATCTCTGGCCGCATAAACTTCGAAGGAGTCGGCGGGCTTTTCTGGGGAGGTCAGAGAGGAGACAAGTATCTCGGCTATTGTAGATGTCGCGAAATTGGATATCCTGTATCGTAACCTACCTCCTCACCAACCGAAGTCTGCTAGTGATCTTACAATGGCTGAGGAGACGAGGGTTGCCTTCCCTTCCACATTATTAACGGAACCGATCGCCTTCCCGTCTGAATCGGCTGGCGAGATGGCGGTGGTTTTCATGATGCCGCTAGTTTTGGTAACAACCTATCTCAAGGTAATCACCAGCCTGATGTCTCTGACGTTGATTGTCGAGCCAGCTTTTTCTGGAGTAGTCACCAGCCTTACTTCCCTTGTGACCGATGTATTGGTGTCAATGAAGACACCCCCTCAGTTGCCAGTGATTCCTTATCCATCTCTGACCAGTGTTTCTGTCACTTCTTCCAGTATTATGATGGTGAAACCGGTGGAGGTTTTATCTTTGGGGAATACTCACCGTCGGGAGTATTTGAAGCTGAGAGGGAATTCGTGGCAAAAATGGTCGACAGCTTCTATAAGAGCCTGAAATGATCCATTGCCTTGATTTTGAAGGGCTCGACCACTTCATTTGTAGCTCTGAAGCTGGTCCTCTCTTATAATATTGAGAGTATCCGAGATTTCAGAGGGGATGACCAAGCCGTTGCATTGGAGCTGTTGGTGGAGAAGTTTGAGAGGGACATGGATGAATGGCGTGGCCTTAGCAGCTCGGACCTAAACCCATCGATGGACGAAGAGCTTAAATGTCTTATAGCTTAGATGTAGAAAGCTTATCTAGAGGCACAGGAAGTAGCGGAGGCGGTATCTTCAGACTTGAAGACCTTGGAGGCAAGGAAGGTAGAGATAGGTGATGCTATCGATGCCTCCAACATTGCTCTTCTTGATGCCGAGGATAAAATTGAAAAGGCCAAAGAAATGATTAAGAGGGTCAATCTTCTCCTGTCCAAGGCTGAACCAGTGTGCCTTAAGGAGACTGCTCGTGGACAGCTCAAAGCCCAGAACGATGAAGTCCTATAGAAGAAGATGGCGAAAAGGGAAATTCTGGCGGAGATTGAGGCTCGTTTGTCCCAAATGGTGAACTTCAACAAAGCTGAGCTGAGATCGCATGCATTCATCAAAGCCGCTGAGGAAAGAAAGGCAGGCTGGCTACTCATGAAGAACAGATCATGTCCTACGAAACACAGTCGTGGCTTGCAATCCATAAATCTCTCTTCTTTTTTTTTAAATCAATAAAAAAATAATTTTATTTGACTTTTCTGTTGTGTCTCTGCTTACTTTATCTTCTGAGTTTGCAATAATTTCAGGTTAAATTTTGGCTCTCAGAAGAAATAAAATGACAGTATAGTCTTCTAACTTATACTATAATAATATTCACTAATCTATTCAGAGGTTGAAAATGTGATAGAATTAGTTATTTGATAAATTACCACAAATAAATTTGAGTAATGACTCAATTTCAAATCTTTCTGGGGTGTGAATGAAATAAAGCGAACTTGACGGTCTTCCTGTTCAGAGGTAAGTATTAACATAACAAACCAAAGATCGTCAGGATATGAACTTATTTTTATGACTAGGCATCACAAAACACGATGAAGTCCAGATTTTGTCAGTTTAGGGGTGACAAACTGGATGTATACCAGATTTGGGATTTTTGTCATTCAGATGTGACGAACTGGACATAACGATAAAAATTAAAAAGTCCATATTAGAATGGGGATAATGAAACTTACTATCTGTCGTTCAGAGGTGATAAACTGGACATAATCGATTGAGAAACCACTAATCTCAAGGCGTTTACTATTCAAAAGTGATTGACTGGATATGACAACAAAGCTTAAAAGGGTGAATCCAGTTTTAGGGACTCGTCTATTCAGAGATTTTAGATTAAACATGATAGAATAAGACACGCTAAATTCCGAATCCGCTGCCAGAGGTAGTCTTATTAACTTGGCAGTTAGCCCACAAGGGACTGCTGATCGGTCACATATATTGCATATATATTATCACATTACCATGTTTATTATCTAATAAATCCTATTAATTAGTCTTATTTTTTTATAAAATGCAGGCACATTGCTAAAAGAAAGGGAAGAGAAACGAGCCTAAAAGCCCATCAAATTCTAATTTAATTCAGAATTAATTCAAAATTAGAAAATCAAGGCAGATCATGGCAAATCAGGGAGATTGAAAACTAGTTAATTTGATTTTATAAGAATCCAAATCAGTTAGCTTGAGAGTCATTGGAGATCAGATTAGAATCAGAGACAAACAGCAAATCCAGCTGAACAAAAGGGGCACAATGACACGCCATCCAAATCCCCACCTGGATGTGGCCATTTGGCCACATCCTGGCCGTGGCCGCGGATCCGCAGCCATTTGGTGGTGATAAGGGGAGTGTTTGCTCCCCTTATCTCCTCATTCCTCTCCCCTCTGGGTTTTTGTCTATAAAAGGCAGGTTTTGCACTGAAAAAGAAAGCGAAGACTAGGATTAAAATTCTTATTCATTTTTAGGATTTTAGGATTATTGTTAGATAGTTCTGAGAAACTGTATCTCATCTTTACCTTTCAGTTTAGACTAACAAAGAGAGAAGAGTGGAACTGAGTGTGTAATTCATCCTTGAAGTGACAATTAAAGGAGATTTAACTTATTTCTTTCAACTCGACTCAATTTAGTATGTCTATGTTTTATATTCATTCTCTTATTTATTTTCTTTTTATCATGAGTAGCTAAACTATCTTCTGGGCTCACTAATCAATCTCTTCTACCTCTTTTCTCTTGATCGATTTTTATGAAAGCAATTTTCTTGAATCATAATAATGCCTGAAGTTGAACTTTGGTCTTGAAAGCACATGGGGATGTTTCTCTTTTAAACTTGGACATTCAAAGCACAAATATTTTTAATCATTTTTATTCCATACTTGCTTCTTCACGCTTGATGGTTTAACATTCTATTTTAATGTTGTGTTAAGAAAGACCTTAAGATTTAAACCAAAAGCATCTTATTTGTTTTACGTGAACATTAAAAGAAACTAAAGGTTTTTCTTATGATAAAAGTGATGCACCAAAGTGTTCTTGAGATAAGTAAGTAGTTGAGTAGAAGATTAGTGAGCCCAGATCTTTTTCATTATTTAAATCACAACCAAATCGTTCTCAAATTAATTTCTAAAAGATCAGCTTCTCCAAAGCCTTTTCCAAGTTTTAAATTTTTCTTTAAATCACTTCCCTTCTCTCCATTCTCTTTTTCAATATAAAAAAAAGAAAGAAAAACACAAACACCATTCTTTATTATTTAACAATTAATCGAAAATCTTCTATTGCATTCCTCCTCGTGGACACGACTTGTTAGCCCGAAGCTAGACGGTAATTCTCATTGTTCTTTCATTTTGCAATCAAATTTTTTGCACCGTTACCGGGGAGGGAACGGTGTAATTGTATTCTAACAAGTTTGGTGTCTTGTTTTTAGGAAAGTTAAGGAATTAAACTTAGAACTCAAGCTTTGTAAGAGAAGACTTGCTATTCTGTGCCCCTACTCTAGAAAGTAGGAAACAGAATTTCAAGAAATTGCAGCGCAAAAGTTTGAAATTTTTTTGGACTACTTAAAACTCCTTCTTGCAGGACATATTAATTTGAAAAAATATAATTTTTGTGTATTATTTTTACTATATCTGATATTCACACTCCCTGTTTTTAATCCAACAGTAATCTGATTGATTGCCAAATTGCTTAAAAAATATTAGACTTGCATTCTAGGCATTTGTCTAATTACGTTTCTTTTACGACTATTGAAGATAGCTAGAGACAAGGTACATATGTATAGTATATAGTTTAGGAAACATTCTTGGGTAATATTTTCTTGTGAATGTTACTTTTCTATATCTTGCACACTTGGCACAATAAATCTTAAGGGTAAAACCCAAATCAAGAAAAGGAGGGGAAGTCATTACCCTTCCTTAGCCACAAACCATCTCCAAGCACGCACAGCCAAAGCCTAACTTAAAAATCTGATAGACGTTGGCCTTAGGGACATCTCGAACTCATTAAGAGATTATCCTAAGGGAGAAGGTGTTAGAATTTGACTCTTATCAAATCAGTGTTTAAGGAAAGGGATGGAGGGGCGAAACCCCGAAGGCTGGTGGTTAGGCTTAATTAGGCCCTTCGCTTTGCGCAAATACCTCCAACCAATCTTTCCCTGACCTGGCGATTAGCTTGTGGTCAAAATTTGTATTATACTTCCTGTGGACAATCAACCAGTTAAGAGTTATCGAGGTCAAGGTTACCTTAGACTAGGCTTGGTTGCTTCCTCTTATTGACTATTGGTGAAATTGTTTGTGATTGTGTTTGTGTATGCAAGTGTGATCAAAAGACCCTAATTCATCTAGGTTAACTATAAAAACATCACCACCCAAGTTTGAACCGAGACCAGATTTGGTTATGGCTCAACCGACATCTTTGTAGGATAGATTCTGTCCCATTAGAACCGCACTTCCATCCCGCATCCAACTTTCATCAATTGGTGAACACAACTTTGAGCTTAAGCCACAATTCATCAACACACTCCCTAAGTTCAATAGCTTAGAGTCCAAAGATGCTTATTTCTTCATAAGAGAATTTGAGGAAGTATGCTTAATGATGAAAATCTCACACCTTGTAGATGATGCTATTTGGTGGAGATTTGTCCTATTTGCTCTTAAGGACTTAGCCAAGAAATGAATTTACAGCTTAGTGGTTGGCTCTATCACATCCTGAGATGATTTCATCAAGGTCTTCTTGAAGAAATTCTATCCAATTCAGAAGACTGCTCTCGTTAGGAAGAACATCATGCAGTTCAAGGAAGAACCTAGTGAACCGTTTTGGAGGTACTTTGAACGCTTTAAAGACCTCCTTGTCCAATGTTCTCATCATGGAATAGAGAAGTGGCAATAATGCCAAATTCTTTATGATGTCTTAGACTACTCAACCAAGACCCTCTTAGAAACCATGTGCCAAGAGGGATTCTTGCAGAAGGATGAGAATGAAGGATATGATTTATATGAGAATCTAGCTGAAAAGACTATCCAATGGGAACTAACTAGTGAAAGCTCTAGGAATTCAAACTCCATTTCTTCAAAAGGAGGTCTCCATTCAATTAAAATCATCCATAGCTAACGAGGCTAAAATAGCAAACCTAGCGAGAAGACTGGAAGATTTAGAAACTAAGGAACCAAGTCCAATCAATCAAGTCAGCCCAAACTAATTTTCAACTCCGAGCTGTACTTACTGTCAAGCCATGAATCATGTATTTGAGGAGTGTCCTGTGTTTCAAGCTCAATGATTGAAACTTGAACGAAATAATAAATATGTGCAAAAATAAATAATCAAAGAATTCGAAGGTTAGATTCTTCTTGTTGTTCAATTCTATCCACTGCAGCAAGGGCCAAAGCGGGTCACGTTCCACTGGGAGGGAGGCCATGGAAGCGTTGACAGAACGACATATTTGTAGTGAAGACTTAGAAGAAAGGTTGGTTGTAATTTGAAATAAGAAAGTAGATCTAATCAAGAGGGAGAGTCTAGGTTCCTAATCTACCTTCACGACTAGTCTCGATCTTGGGGTTGTATCCTTTTAAACTAATGAAACATTCATCTAAGTTGTTAACCTTAAGTAAGAAGAGTAAGATGTCCAACTTAACTTGTCTACACTACGTCAAGCCAAACCCTAATTTTACCTTAAGCCAAAGCCAATCCCTAATTATTAAACTATGCCAAACCCTACTCATAAACTTAATCTAAAGCCAAACCCTACTCTAATCCAAAGCCAAGCCCTAATTATCTAAAACATTAAGTTGGACTATCATCACTAAATTTCAAAGGATTAATCTAACCCTAGATTGCAAATCCATTAGATTAATCAACTAACCCTAGATCTAACCCTAATCAATCTAGTGATTAGCTACCCTAGAATTATTCCAGCCTAGCATCCATTTTGGTTTATCCATCTTTTTATTTTTAAGATCTTTAAAGAAAAGAAAATTAAGGAAGAAAGATTAAAAACAACACCAGAAACCAAACCAAGAAAAAATAAATAAAAAAGTAGACTTGAAATTAAAACAACAAGAATAAGAATATAAAAAAAAGAAAAGGTAACCTTTATAGATGCAATCCTTGGGTACAAGCTCCTTCTCCTTCCTCCTTACAATAGCCAAGCCAAAGCTAACAACAATTAAAAAGAAGATAACTCAAAATAGGCTAAACTAATCAAACAAAAAACCCTAAATTCTTAACCTTAGCCTTATTCTTCTTCCCTCTTGATGAGGTGATCCGATTATGAGAAACTTCAGCTCTTTAAATAGAGCTCAAAACTAATTACACTAGGATAAAAATTAGAAGGTTTAATAATTCAATAGAGAATTCAGTCCTACAGCAAGTCGGCGTGTTGTTTGCTAAATATGACTTATCAAACGGCCGAATTTGATAGAGTGATAGACAGAAGAATTGTAGGCCTTCAAGTCTTCTTTCTGTAGCATCTTAAAATATTGGATTTGAATATTTGTAGCAAATATTATGATCTGAATAGTAAAACATGTACAGTCTGAATCCGAGCCGAATTGATTTTGAACTCCATTCAATTTGAATTATCCTCCTTATTCCTTTTAGAATTAACTTTATCCCTTTATCTTCTAGGACTTTATCTTCTGAATTCGAACTTAAATAGGAGATAAAGATTAATCCTTTCCTCCTTTGAATTCAATTTAATTTAGAATCCAACTTTACATAGGATTAGTGATAAAATAAAGCTTCTTGTATCTTTATCCTCTCATTTAAATAACTATACGCCGTAATCAAAAAGAGAGTTAATAGCATTAATTAATAAAGGAATGATCAAGGATATATATGTAAAAGTGATGATAAAAATGCACTTTTAGAGTACAATCACACCCCCATACCTATCTCTTGATCGTCCTCGAGCAAAAATAAAGAGAAAAAGGAAAAGAAAATAAAAACTAACCTATCCTAACACATTTTCGTAGGAATCACGGTTGCACTTAGCACGTGCAATAAAATGTTAAACCTCTACGTTACCCCTAAAGGACGAGTGTTGTCTCGTGAGAGTTTTTAGTGGATTACACCCACAAAATCCATAAAAGTAAAAGAAAATGTTAGTGATTAAAAAAAATTTTATTTTGAAAAAAGGAGAGAAATATTTGAAATATGTTTGAAGAAACTAAGCAATCTACAAGTTTTAGGATTATCATTTTTATTCATTCTTGAACTTAATCTCTATACAATAATTCGTTATCAATTTTAGGTAAGAATTAAAATTGATTTTTTTTATATAGTCTCTTTTGTTACCCTAAGTCATATGCATACTTGTAAATGTGAATGTTTACTATGGATTCTTTAATTTGGAATCGCATGCCTCTTTATTATTATTTATATATATATATATATTTTTAATATGCATAACTCATCTAATTTTCTTTTGTATAAGTATCAAGGCTTCTTGAGGCCCTCATACCTAACTAATTGACTATTAGATGTGTTAATACATATATATATAATATTTCTTAGTTTTCTTAGATGTAGCGAGCCTAAGGTCGGTGGCCCCAAACTGGTCAGTTTTAGGGCACCGGGTGAGAAAACACCCCACGGACTTAAGGACTCGAGTGAACTAGGCCACAAAACTAAGAACTTTATTTATAAAATCACCTTTAGGCGTGAATACTTATGCTTCTTGAGGCACATGTATCCAGCTTAATTAATGAATTTTTTATTTATCTTATTATATATATTTTTTTATAAGACACAAGAGTCTTTGTCTTAGAATCCTAGATGTGTAAGTGTATTAGGTATGCACATTTCATTAAGGTAAATATCAAGACTAATTACTTATTTAATTTTTCCTCCTATACCTAAAAATCCAACAATTTAATTTATTTTGACCAAGATTTTAGAAATCCTAATTATGATTTTCCTCATTCTTAAGATTAACTTGGATTTCTTTTAAAAGATAAGTCAAAATATTGTTTCCTTTTTCAAATATATATATATTTTTATTTTTTTTGTTAAGTTAACATTAACCTAAAGTTAGTAAGTTAGTCATTATATTAGTTTGGTTAGTAAATATTATTTTTATTTTTTATAGAAATAAAAAGAAAATTTTGTTAAGTTAATAACCTAAGGTTAGTGAGTTATGTTAACAGCTACCTACAGTAAGTCAATAATCTATGTTAAAATAAATATTTTTTATTCTTTTTTATTATTTATTTATTTATTTATATTTTTTTAGAAGTTAAGCGTTAGTACCCTCCCCCACACTTATCCCATGCATTGTCTCCAATGTATGAATGAAAGCATGTATGTATGAAAAAGAAGAAAGGGAAGACAAAATATGACCTCAAGGAGGTGGTTCCGGTGGTGGACGGATTGAGCCAAGCATTACTACCCAATCTCAATCTTGTAGATCATCAAGAAACCCACCTTTTAGGACCTCTTTCTGATGTATAATGTTATTAGCCCCAAAATGTATAGGATCATGTACGAACCTAACATTGCAACTATCTTGGTTGTATGACCAATCTTGGAATACTATTGCAGAATCATCATTGTCTACACCTTGATTCAACAATAGAATTTGAGTTGATGAAGTGATTGAATTGGGATTAAGAATTATAGGATTGGGAACTAATACCGGCTGGGGAAAATCAAATTTAAGTTCAAGAGTAGGGTGTGGTTCAAGAGTGAGCTCCAAATCAAAGAATTTAAGTTCGTATTTATGATCCATTAAATGAATGTGACTATCAAAAATAGGTGATCCAATTCCATAATATACAGGTACTGGAATTAATGTTGGCTCGGGAATTGGGTCCAAATTAAATAAAGACACCTGAGTCAACATAGATTCAAAGTTTGGAATTAGATCACAAAGTTGAGGATTGGGTTCGCGTTCACAATCTAATTCAATCTCATTGAATTTAAAACTTACCAATTTGTCCAAGGATTGGGATTGATCAAATTCATGTTGATGCGATAAAATTGAATCTTGATCAAGGTCTTCTAGACACAATGATTCTTGGTTCCTATCAATTTGGTTAGTTAGTTCAAGGATGTTTGAAAGTCTAGAAATTTGTTCATTCATTAAATCTTGTATACAATCCATTTTTCTTCTAACCTATCGAATAGATTATTTGGGGACTGAATCATGGATTCTACACTCTTTTCCAAGTAGGTAGGCTCTTCTATTGGTGGTGTGGGAAAAGAAGTATATGAAGATGATGGTTGGAAAGGTGGTTGACAATATGGCTTAGGGGTGTTGTATCCCCATTGATTCGGTGAGGAGTAGAGATGATTATTCTAATTTATTTCATGAAATTGAGATTAGGGCATATGTTGATTTGGATAAGACCAACTAGTATGCTTGGTTGGTTAAAATTATGATATGTCGGGTTGGTAATATCCAATTCGAAAGAGGTTAGGGTGTAATATTGATTACCATTAAAATTAGAAAAATTATTGTAATAAGTCATATCACATAAGAAATGTTAAAAACAAATAAAGAAAAACAAACAAATAAACAAATAAAATAAAAAAAATTTCTAACCTAAATTAGGCTAAATCTTAGACCTAGACGACTCCTAACTTTAGGTTATCCTTGGGAGGTCTATTGCCGACCCAAACCACAAGTTAATCGGTTAGGTAAGTGGTAAGGTTAGTGGGAGGTTATCTGTCAAAGACGTTTCTTAATTAAGTAACCACCAACCTTCGAGCTTTCAGCCCTTAATCCCCTTCCTAGACACTAATTTGACAAGTGTTAGTTTCGAACAGCCTCCTCCTTCGGTCAACCTCCTAAATGAGTCCGAAGTCAACCTAGGGCCAACGTCTAGTCAAATTTTAGTTAAGCTTAGAAACTCCCTTCGATGCCCCTGCAGAACAGACACAACAAATTAGGGTTAGATAATACCGTGTCGTTCCCTCCCTGGCAACGTCGCTAAAATTTTGATTGAAACTTGAACGAGAGAATAAATATGTGCAAAAATAAATAATCAAAGAATTAGAAGGTTAGATTCTTCTCGTTGTTCAATTCTATCCACTGCAGCCGGGGCCAAAGCGGGTCGTGTTCCACTGGGAGGGAGGCGATGCTAGCGTTGACAGTACAGTATATCTGTAGTCAAGACTTAGAGGAAAGGTTGGTTGTAGTTTGAAATAAAAAAGTAGATCTAATCAAGAGGGAGACTCTAGATCGCTAATCTGCCTTCACGACTAGTCTCGATTGAGGGGTTGTATCCTTTTAAACTAATGAAACATTCATCTAAGTTGTTAGCCTATAGTAAGAAGAGTAAGATGTCAAACTTAACTGGTCTACACTATGCCAAGCCAAACCCTAATTTTACCCTAAGCCAAAGCCAATCCTTTATTATTAAACTATGCCAAACCCTACCCCTAAACTTAATCTAAAGCCAAACCCTACTCTAATCCAAAGCCAAACCCTAATTATCTAAATCATTAAGTTAGACTATCATCACTAAGCTTCAAAGGATTAATCGAACCCTAGATTGCAAATCCATTAGATTAATCAAGTAACCCTAGATCTAACCCTAGTCGATCTAGTGACTAGCTACCCTAGAATTATTCTAGTCTAGCATCCTTTTTGTTTTATCCATCTTTTTATTTTTAAGATCTTTAAAGAAAAGAAAAAGAAGGAAGAAAGATTAAAAACAACAAAAACCAAACCAAGAACAAAGAAATAAAAAGGTAGACTTGAAATTAAAAGAACAAGAACAAGAATATAAAAAAAGAAAAGATAACCTTGATAACATTTATAGATGCAATCCTTGGGTATAAGCTCCTTCTCCTTCCTCCTTATAATAGCCAAGCCAAAGCCAACAGCAATTAAAAAGAAGAGAACTCAACAGAGGTTAAATTAATCGAATAAAAAACCCTAAATCCTTAACCCTAAACTTATTCTTCTTCTCTCTTAACGAGGTGATCCGATTATGAAAGACTTTAGCTCTTTAAATAGAGCTCAAAGCTAATCACACTAGGATACAAATTACAAGGTTTCCTAATTCAATAGGGAATTCAGTCATGCAGCAAGTCGGCATGTTATTTGCTAAATATGACTCATCAAACGGCTAAATGTGATAGAGTGATAAACAGAAGAATTGTAATCCTTCAAGTCTTCTTTCTGTAGCATCTTAAAACATTGGATTTGAATATCTGTAGCAAACATTACGATCTGAATAGTAAAACATATATAGTCTGAATCCGAGCCTGAATTGATTTTGAACTCCATTCAATTTGAATTATCCTCCTTATTCCTTTTAGAATTAGCTTTATCCCCTTCATCTTCTAGGACTTTATCTTCTGAATTTGAACTTAAATAGGAGATAAAGATTAATTCTTTCCTCCTTTGAATTCAATTTAATTTAGAATCCAACTTTGGATAGGATTAGGGATAAAATGAAACTTCTTGTATCTTTATCCTCTCATTTAAATAACTACACACCATAATCAAAAAGAAGGTTAATAGCATTAATTAATAAAGGAATGATCAAGGATATATATATAAAAGTGATGATAAAAATGCACTTTTAGAGTACAATCACACCCCCATACCTATCTCTTGATCGTCCTCAAGCAAATATAAAGAGAAAAGGAAAATAAAATAAAAACTAACCTATCCTAACTCACTTTCGTAGGAATCACGGTTACACTTAGCACGTGCAACAAGCCGTTAAACCTCTAGGTTACCCCTAGAGGACGAGTTTTTTCTCGTGAGGGTTTTCAGTGGATTACACCCACAAAATCCATAAAAGAAAAAGAAAATGTTAGTGATTGAAAAAAATTTATTTTGAAAAAAGGAGAGAAATATTTGAAATATGTTTAAAGAAACTAAGCAATCTATAAGTTTTGGAATTATCATTTTTATTCATTCTTGAACTTAGTCTCTATACAATAATTTGTTATCAATTTTAGGTAAGGATTAAAATTGAATTTTTTTATATAGTCCCTTTTTTTACCCTAAGTCATATGCATCCTTGTGAACGTGAATCTTTACTAGGGATTCTTTAACTTGGACTCCCAATTCTCTTTATTATTATTTTATGTATATATATTTTTAAATATGTATAACTCATCTAATTTTCTTTTGTATAAGTATCAAGCCTTCTTGAGGCCCTTATACCTAACTAATTGACTATTAGATGTGTTAATACATATATAGATAATATTTCTTAGTTTTCTTAGGCTTTCTAATGCACCCATGTAGCGAGCCTAAAGTCGGTGGCTCCCAAACTGGTCAGTTTTAGGGCACCTGGTGAGAAAACACCCCACGGACTTAAGGACTCAAGTGAACTAGGCCACAAAATTAAGAACTTTGTTTATAAAACCACCTTTAGGCGTAATACTTTTGCTTCTTGAGGCACATTTATCCTGCTTAATTAGTGAATTTTTTTATTTGTCTTATTATATATATTTTTTTATAAGGCACAAGAGTCTTTGTCTTAGAATCCTAGATGTGTAAGTGCATTAGGTATGCACATTTCATTAAGGTAAATATCAAGACTAATTACTTAATTAATTTTTCCTCCTATACCTAAAAATACAACAATTTATTTTATTTTGACCAAGTTTTTAGAAATCCTAATTATGATTTTCTTCATTCTTAAGATTAACTTGGATTTCTTTCAAAAAATAAGTCAAAATATTGTTTCTTTTTTCAAATATATATATATTTTAATTTTTGTTAAGTTAATATTAACCTAAAGTTAGCAAGTTAGTCATTATATTAGTTTGATTAGTAAATATTATTTTTATTTTTTTTAGAAATAAAAAGAAAAATTTTGTTAAGTTAATAACCTAAGGTTAGTGAGTTATGTTAACAGCTACCTACAGTTAGTCAATAGTCAATGTTAAAATAAATATTTTTTATTCTTTTTATTATTTATTTATTTATTTATATTTTTTTTAGAAGTTAAGCGTTAGTACCCTCCTCCACACTTATCTCATGCATTTTATGAATGAAAGCATGTATGCATGAAAAAGAAGAAAGGGAAGACAAAATATGACCTCAAGGTGGTAGTTCCGGTGGTGGACGGATTGAGCCAAGCATTACTACCCATCTCAATCTTGTAGATCATCAAGAGACCCACCTTTTAGGACCTCTTTCTGATGTATAATGTTATTAGCCCCCAAATGTTTAGGATCATGTACGAAGCTAACATTTCAACTATCTTGGTTGTATGACCAATCTTGGAATACGATTGCAGAGTCATCATTGTCTACACCTTGATCCAACAATAGAATTTGAGTTGATGAAGTGATTGATTTGGGCTTAAGAATAATAGTATTGGAAACCAATACCGGGCTCAGGAAATCAAATTTATGTTCAAGAGTAGGGTGTGTTTCAAGAGTGAGCTCAAATCAAAGAATTTAAGTTCGTATTTATGATCCATTAAATGAATGTGACTATCCAAAATAGGTAATCCAATTTCATAATATACGGGTACTGGAATTAATGTTGGCTCGGAAATTGGGTCCAAATTAATAAAACACCGGAGTCAATATAGATTCAAAGTTTGGAATTAGATCACAAAGTTGAGGATCGAGTTCGCATTCACAATCTAATTCAATTCAATCCATTGAGTTAAAACTTGCCAATTTGTCCAAGGATTGGGATTGATCAAATTCATGTTGATGCGACGAAATTAAATCTTGATCAAGGTCTTCTAGACACAATGATTTTTGGTCCTATATATTTGGTTAGTTAGTTCAAGGATGTTTGAAAGTCTAGAAATTTGTTCATTCATTAAATCTTGTATACAATCCATTTTTTCATCTAACCTATTGAATAGATCATTTGGGGACTGAATCATGGATTCTACACTCTTTTCCAAGTAGGTAGGTTCATCTATTAGTGGTGTGAGAAAAGAAGTATATGAAGATGATGGTTGGAAAGGTGGTTAACAATATGGCTCAGGGGCGTTGTATCCCCATTGACTCGGTGAGGAGTAGAGTGATTATTCCAATTTGTTTCATGAAATTAAGGTTGGGGCATATGTTGATTTGGATAAGACTAACTTATGCTTGGTGGCTAAAATTATGATATGTCGGGTTGGTAATATCCAATTCAAAAGAGGTCGGGGTGTAATATTGATTTCCATTAAAATTTAAAAATTGTTGTAATAAGTCATATCACATAATAAATTTTAAATAACAAAAAGAAAAACAAACAAATAAACAAATAAAATAAAAAATTTTCTAACCTAAGTTAGGGTAAACCTTAGACCTAGACGACTCCTAACTTTAGGTTATCCTTGGGAGGCCTATTGCCGACCCAAAGCATAAGTTAATCGGCTAGGTAGGTGGCAAGGTTAGTGAGGTTATCCGTCAAAGACGTTCCTTAATTAAGTAACCACCAGCCTTCAGGCTTTCGGCCCTTAATCCCCTTCCTAGACACCAATTTGGCAAGAGTTAGTTTCGGACAACCTCCTCCTTCGGTCAACCTCCTAAATGAGTCCGAAGTCAGCCTAGGGCCAACGTCTAGTCAAATTTTAGTTAAGGTTAGAAACTACCTTTCGATGCGTCTGTAGAACAGAAACAACAAATTAGGGTTAGATAGTACCATGTTGTTCCCTCTCGGCAATGGCGCTAAAATTTTGATTGAAACTTGAACGAGAGAATAAATATGTGCAAAAATAAATAACCAAAGAATTAGAAGGTTAGATTCTTCTCGCTGTTCAATTCTATCCACTGTAGTAAGGGCCAAAGTGGGTCCTGTTCCACTGGGAGGGAGGCCATGGAAGCGTTGACAACACGGTATATTTGTAGTCAAGACTTAGAAGAAAGGTTGGTTGTAGTTTGAAATAAGAAAGTAGATTTAATCAAGAGGGAGAGTCTAGGTCGCTAATCTACCTTCACGACTAGTCTCGATCTACGGTTTGTATCCTTTTAAACTAATGAAACATTCATCTAAGTTGTTAACCCTAAGTAAGAAGAGTAAGATGTCCAACTTAACTTTTCTACACTGCGCCAAGCCAAACCCTAATTTTACCCTAAGCCAAAGCCAATCCCTAATTATTATGCTATGCAAAACCTACCCATAAACTTAATCTAAAGCCAAATCCTACTCTAATCCAAAGCCAATCC
>JAVJIF010026814.1:0-58579 GCA_038442645.1 Agave tequilana | reverse complement strand
TTGGTCTTCTTGACCTACATCCAGTGCCCAAACACCCGCTTGAGATTTTTCTTAACCTGATAACCCTCAAAACTAATAACAGTACACTACTTGATAAACTCTTTCGCTAAATCTGTACACCTCTTCTCTACACCGAGAAGACACCTTCTTTGCATTGAATACAATTATCCTATAAGCCTTAATTTTGTGTAGAAATGAGCGTACAAGGATCTTATAGTGAAACTCTCAGATTTTCTTCACAAGGAATAGAATTTGGGTGAAGAATGAATCAAAAAGAAATTTTCTGAAGAACAGAATTTTGTTCAGAGTTTTGACAAAATATTTTCTATAAAAAGTTGTGTCTAATTCAATTCAATCTAACCCTATTTATAGTAGAAGATTGTAGACAGTTGGGTTGGTTGGTGGTTATTTGATTTGAATTTGAATAGAAAAAGTGTGTTAAAATACAAGAAAATAAAAAACTTATAAAACTATTCAACAGTCAGAAACCTACTAGTATAGTTGACTAGGGACAAGAATTAATCGACTAGGTATCATATTTTGCCTCTATTAGTCGACTAGTCAAAAGAGGTAGTCGACTAAGTCAAAGAGGGTAGTCGACTGTGTTTGTGTATCAGTCATATGTTAGTCAACTCACAACCTAGAATGTCATCAATTTTGTTCTTTGTAAAAATTTATTAGTCGACTAAGGTATAGGAATTAGTCGACTATATGATACATAAATTGAAAAACTGAAGAATATCAGATTGACTTAGTCAACTAAGGAAATTGTTAGTCGATTAGGGATGTGTCAAAACAGGATATTCAAGTCTTTTGATAATATTCTAAAAACCTAGAAAAATTACATAAAAATATAAAAAAAAACCTTGTTATATCTTGTACTCCTTGATCATTATGTATCTGTTATGACTTCATCAAGATTTTCTCTTATTGATCTGCAAGACATATGTGAGTACAAAATATACATATATACACAAGAATATATATATACACACACACACACACACACACACACACACATAAGATTGTTATCATCATAACATGTAGGGGTAGCAAGAATCAACAGATGGACAAGTGGTAGACAACAAGAGGAGAAGGGATATAAAGAAGAATGGAAAATGGTACCTCCCTATCAAGGTTCTAAATGGTGGAAGTCGGATACATGGCAGCGAGGGGATCCCTTGTTAGATAGCAGATGTCATGAGACATATCACGACATAAGCAAATAACACGCCTGTAGTGGATGAGAGATATCCCATGTATATTAATATTGACTAACTTAACATAAATGTAATATCTGATTTGTCATCTATCTAATAAAATTGTAGAACCTAAATATAAATGAACAATGAGAAGGCTATTCTAGTCAAGCAACCAAACAAACAATACAATAAGAATCCATAAATAATGCATTATAACGTATGAGCAATAAACATAAAGAATAAATGAACAATCAAAGGCTATTCTAGTTCATATGCAAAATACTGTGTCAAGCACTATGTTGGGTGATATACCGGACCAAAATCTGATGTGTCAAGAACATTAACAGAAAAATGGCATGAGCTATTTCCACCTTCATTTCGCATTTTGAAAACTCAAAATGACACGTTAAGCATGGCGGGGACATTTAAAACGCTGCCCTCTATAAAGAGAGACTAAAGAAGAGATACAACATTGTATAGATTATCTTGCGTCAAGTCTATATGATGAAATATGGAAGGATCGCAATCACTTTCAAATTGAAAATTGGGAATTAAGTTTTTAAGAGAAGAATAAAGAGGGAATTAAGGATTCAGAACAAAAAAAAGATAAAAAAGTGGATAAATTTGCTCTTCGTATCCCTTACACCACAGGCTTCTCACCCCTTACATCATGGGGTTCACACCACAATTTCAAGAACTCAAGACTCATGAAATTTAACTTAAAATTTGTTAATTGATTCATTGTTTACTAATAAGAGAAGTCAGGGGCCTGTTTATAAGCTTTACAAAAGTTCGGTGCTTGAATATAACTGATGTGGTACTAAAAATATAATAAAATAAAACTACTAAACTCAAAATAAACTATGGCATAAAAACAAATAGCAATTGGTGTTGTCGAGCGTCCAAGGCAAGGGAAAGGGTGGGGTTTAAAGCCTAAAATAAGGCGTGCTATGATTAAGAGCTTTTAATATCGCCTAAAAGATAGAGTTGACTTTCAAAAAATTAGTCAATGCCAAAGCCAGTGTTCTAAGTATGATGGATATGGACATTATGATTATCAGTGCCATTCAGAGAGTCGATATTTTAAAATTGTGCCTGGTGATAATATTGATGATTCGAAAGTTGTTGAGGATGTGAACATTCTTCTTGAGATTACTAGCAATGCCAATAATAGACTTGTTGATTCTAGTACACCGATTATTGATGAGGCCTATGTGTCTTCTGATAGTACCAATGATGACGAGGATATGATAGTTGAGTCTAATATACTCGCATTGCCTAGTAAGTCATTTGAGTTCTCTTGTGCTGATTATGGTTGGTTATACTCGTTCTTGCTGAGTTAATCTTTTAGTGAGTCATCTGAGTTCATTGTCATGATTCGGCCAGATGATTTTTGGTACTTTTTTCTTTTAATGTATACTTACAGTTTGTGCCTAAGTCCAATATGCCACTATTAAATGGGTTAGATGTGTGTCATCCTAGATATTCGATATATCTCTTTTTCCCATTGCTAAAAATTATACCTGAAGTGCCTATTGCATTGCATTTACCTTTTGCACGTGATGATGATATCACTAGACAGTTAGTAATTTGCAACAACAACTACAACTTTTTTGTATATCTATATAGTAAATTACATGAATTTACAGTTGATAGTGAAATAATTGTTACGAGTCACCTTGAGATTGTGAGGAAGTCACAAGCTTGGCGCACAGATTTTTTTAGAGTTCTGAGGAGGCTTACTCTCATGACTAACGAGTTGGACATCCCATGAGATCCTAGTATCAGTTGCACCTTTATCTACTATTTGTGCCTTGATCGAGTTACTATCTTTTACAGCAGACCCATCACAGAGACCAACGTTACTTTCACCACCATGATCTCAATATAATGTACCAGTGCTGCTCTTACGATCACCACCTTAGCCCGGTTGAGTTACTTCGTGAAGGGAGCCCTCACTCGACGGGGTCAGTTTCTCTCACCCGGGAGAAATGATGAGGACATCACACCAACTGCTAGTTGTTTTATGTCTTAATTTATTTTTGAGTTTAGATATTTTTTATTGTGTTTTTAATATCACATCAGTTATATCCAGAAACTGAACTTTTTTAGAGCCTACAAATAGGCCCCAAACTTCTTTTATAATTAGACAATAATGAATTAAAAAATTTTAGTTAAAGTTCATGAGCTTTGAGTTTCTGAGCTTGGGGTGTGAAGCCCGTGGTGTAAGGCGTGCGAAGCCAGTGGTGTAAGGAGTGTGAAGTCTAAATGTATCTTGTTTTCTTATCTTCTTCTTTGGAAACCCTAATTTTCCTCTCTATTTCTTTCTTTTGAACCCTAATTTGTAATTTTGAATTTGAAGGTGATTGTGATCCTCCCGTGATACATCACTGCAAGGCATGGAACAAAACATTGTTGAAAGTATTTTGGTAGAGCTACGAGGTGGCATCAACAGCAGATGCAAGTAAGAGCAGAAGTGGCTAAAGCAGCAACAGGAGGTGGTTGCAAAGGCAGTACAAGGCGTCAGTTAATGCATGGAAAAAATGTCTATTTCTTTTCCCTTCTCAGTTATGGTGGCCAGAGGGAGACTCTGCACAAGCAGCTGCCAAAGCTGTTTTTCAAGCACTGATCTAAATCACAATTTAACTCTGGGTACAAGACATTATGTCAGAATCTCATCCACAAGGGCTCTTACCATCTTGTCACTAAAAGTTTGTTTCGTAGTGTCAACATCCAATTGATATTCTGATTTTATCTACATTAACAGGAAGGGTAGTCAGGTGGGGTTTTGAGGAAGAAGTGAGACCATAAACCTTAATGTCTGTCAGGTCTCATGAAAGAAAACAGGGAGATAAAGAGGCTACATTAAAAATAAGAGGGAGATAGAAGGGTCAGATGATAGGTCCATATGACAAGTGGCAAATGTTCTTGTTAGGTTGGTGGTGGCTCACAGGCGGTCACTAGGAGGGGACACTTAGTTGAATTTTGGATTCCTTCCAGCCAACACATACTACTGCTAGATTCGAGTTTTCCTAAGAGTCAGAAGGAAAATTATCTTCTTACTTCTATGACTGGATCATCAAGCTTGCAACCACCAAACCAAACAAAGATTAAAATTCAATTTATCAGTTACAAAGGAACTAAACAATGCATAGATTTCATGCCTACAATGAAATAAAGAGAAAGAGTCCCCCAATAAAATTTCCCAAAAATCCTATTTTTACCACAGTTTATGAATTGCAATAGATCAAATCATCAAATGCTAAGACTCCAATAAGATTCTCCGAACAAACTAATCTTCAATCATTTGCCTGATGACTTGAGTCTAAGACGAAGATCTTTATGCACTCGAAGTTGGCGAGGGATTTTAGGAGATTGAGAGCGGCGTCGCCGGCGACGAGGAGCGGGCGGTGACAACGACAAGGTTGGTAAAAGGAAGAGGCTTAGAGAGAGAGATGGAAAATCGAGATCACAAAGGCAGTAAGGCGCTCCTCCAGGGATAATTTTGGAAAATAAGAACACTCTAAATAGAAATGAATTGAAAAATACTGATTCACTAGACTAGAATACCACATTTGGTAGTGAAAAACTGAGCGATGGCTGCGAGAGAGGCGGCGACACGACAAGAGAGAAAGAGGAAACGACTGGCAGAAGAGGGGGTGGCTGGGGGATAAAGAAGGAGGCTGTAGGGGAGAGAGGAGGAGGAAGAGGGGAAGAAGAAGGCAGCTGCTCTCTCTCGCGCGCGGATGAAGATTGACAGGACAACTTTTGTGAAAGAGTCACGGGAGAACACATTGCATCGCGCGATTTTGATAAACTAGTCTATCGCATAGCGGTGTAAACCGAGCGAAGAGGGAGGAAAAAGAAGGAGGAGTAGGGGAGGATCGCTGAAAGGAGGAGGAGGGAGGACGAAGAAGGAGGAGGAGGGGAGGATCGCTGGAAGGAGGAGGAGGGAGGACGAAGGATGAGGGCTTTATAACTCCACTCTCTGTATTAGCGTATTCAATTATCAGCTGTCGATAGCGTCCAAGCTTGTCGACAGCGGTTCTGTGCTCTAGTCTTCTACTTTTGCTGCCATTAATTTGGATTAAAAAAACCCTGCCAATTAGATTTTTATCCTCTCTCCCACCGAACAGGCACATAGGAGTGTACATGCTTAAATAATTACTGAAAGAAAATGCTATGACATATGTATACTATTCAGTGTTAGATCATATGATATTCCGACTTTCACTTTCTTTCTTTGATTTAATTGTTCAGTTTTAAAGTATTTTTGAATGCCAATTTTTTTTTGTTTACTTCAGTATAACATATTGTAATTACTGCCTATGTGCGCGTGCATGTGTTGTATTCCTGTCTCGTTTTTTTTAATGATTTGTCATGTTGTATTCATGTGTTGCTTGCGTGCATGTGTATCCCTACCTCCGTCCTTTAACAGATTTGTCATGTGGTATTCATATCTTGTGTTAGAGCTCGTATTTGTAAACCTGAGGTCCTGTGCAGTTTTGATTTTCTTTTGAGAAAACTTTACAAAACTTGATAATGTTCTAGCATTGAGGACACAACGTGGTTAGCTACAATTTCTTTAAGCAAAATAAGTGTAGTTTATAAGATTATATGTCTAAAATGTTACCAAAGTGACAAGCTTTATTTAGAAAAACCAATTATTTTCTTCAGAAAAAGAACTTTCATATAATTTGGGTGCACTTTTTTTCTAATTTCGGAAAAGGAAAAAGGATGTAAGAAATGACAGCTTATCTTACTATGAGTGGAAATACATGGCACCCACATTAGCAAAAATGAAATAATCATGACACCCTCTCATCTTCTATGATGCATTGCATGCTCTTCACCTTATAAAGTTTTCCTTTTGAAAATGGAAAAATGCCAAATGTTGCTTGCATTTTCCTTATTTCTTTCCTAATTGTATTGCCTTCCTGTTTAATATTGTGTCTAGAATACTGCTCAGTTAATTCCCATTATATGATTCCAGCTCCTTGATATGTCTGCAATAAAATCTCTCCTATTAGTCTATGATCCAATGAATCTAACAAACTGAACATAAATACTCAGTGTCCATATAAAGAAAACCAATAGACCATATATGCACTTTGAAGGAATCCAGTGAGCGTAAGCAGAATGAGAGTTACGAGATACTTCAACTTTTCTCTCTTACTGCCGGTGGCAGTCATGGCAGCATTGGCTGCGGGTATCTTCAGGATTGGAGCTGCTCGACAACATGAACATGGTTATTTTTCTCAAACAAAACATCAACAGGATTATGCAGACGCACTTTGGAAGAGTATCATGTTCTTCGAAGGCCAAAGATCTGGAAAGCTTCCCTCCTCCCAGAGGATGGCTTGGCGCAAGGATTCTGCACTTCAAGATGGTCAATACATTGGGGTACTCTCTCTCTCTCTCTCTCTCTCTCTCTCTTTCTCACAACCCTCCGTGTGAACTTTTTCTTAACAAAGAAATTGGTAGTTTAAGAATAGATTAATGCTAAACATGCACTACAACAAAAATGACAATTAGAGGCAGTCAGTGAGTGATTGAGTGCTCGGGGTCTTAATAACTGTTAGTGATTTTGCTACAATTATCTATAGTGTCACAATAGACATATTCATGTTTTAACTTTTACTGTTTAGAGGCAATTAAATGACTACTATATGTCTAGTGTGACAATTATGATACTTGCCGTTTTAGAATTAGTGTCTAATTTGTGTTTTTGTGTAGTGTGTTTTATAGAGAATTTGTATATTACATGATTCTCATTTATTCTGTAACTATTTATTAGCTAATCATACTAATGGTACTGTGTTTTGCTAATGTCAATTATTTGGCTTTATTATTTAAGAGATACTCTTCTTTTCCATAACTAATATGCTTAACTTCTTATTTTTTGTTAATATTTATGCAGTTACAAAAGGTTATTATTTGATTTTACCTCTATATTATTTTATTATTACTGTTCATGATTGGTCTGCTGAGTCTTGCTTTCTTGTTATTTATGTTAGACTTATTATATTTTAAAGTCTAATTTATTTTGGGCCTAATCAAGTCAATTGGATATTTGCACTCGCCCACTTAACCTATGTTGTTTGACCCAATAAATAATTGATCAAACCTAAATGGTTTGGGTCTATACACGTTTTCAATTACACTTGGTCATGAGTATATTTAAATTAAAATGTGGAATCATCTACACGTGTGGAACTCGTGTTATAAATCAAGGGTCTAGATCTATGATAAATTGAACTAGGATTCCTTGATGTTATATATATCATGGGTAGGGTTCCCTCTCAACTAACAATGACCATCTCTCTTAGACACCTCTCATCTCCTCTAAGGATAAAGAAGAGAACTTGGTGGCTGGAGAGAAGAATCCTCTCCGTCAACTCCGGCGTCCTCGAGATCGTGCAACCTTCGGCATCCCTTTCGTGATGGAATCAGGTATGCTTAAAACTCCCTTCCTTTTTATCATGATAAAGAGGCTTACTGTATATGCATAGATCGTGTATAGAATAAAATTAGATCTAACAATTGGTATGAGAACCTACTCTTTATCGGATCATCGGGATATAAAGTAAATTTGTTGATCTCGATCTATCAAAGTTATAATCGATCTCTTGATTTAATTCAATAAAGAATTATTTTTTGTGTCTCAAATAATTGAATTAAATTGGAGAAGATTAATTGGATTATGTATATATTTTCTGAGATTTTTTAATCTGTGTGTTGTTATTTTTTAATTCTTTTTTTTAAGTAAAACAGAATTTTTTTAAAAAAACATATAGCCCGTTGTTTGCCTGCATGCATGCAGGCGCATGCATGTAGGCGTGGGCGCCATGGTGATTTTTTTTTTTTTTATAAAAGAGGGAGTATCACATGGCCTCATGCATGCAGACATGTGTCTGCATGCATGCAGACGCATGCATGTAGACAACGGGAATTATTTTTTTTTAAAAAAAATTATTTGATTTTGAGTTTCTTAATTAAGGGGATATGAGATAGTTAGGAGTAGAAATTCAGAGACATAATTTTAATTTAATAAGGAAACTACTCCTAATTAACCTCATATAAACTTTAAATTCAAATTGTTAAGATTATTTTGAGTTTTAGGGTTGAGATAGAATTCTAGTCTATTAGGAAAATTTTGAGATATAATTTTAATCAAATAAAGAAACTTAATCCCAATTAATCTCACATTAAATTTATTAAGTTTTATCCAGTTCATTAAACCCGACCCATTAAGAAAACCAATAACATAACCATTGCGGGTCGGGTCTGATTCAGACCCGATAAGCACTGCACACCCGTTTTGCCAATAGAAACTTTAATTAGCCGTTACGGGCTCATCCGACCTCTTTTTTGGAATGTAAATAACCGTTTTGAAGCTCTTGACAAGTACTATAGTATTACAGAGACTATACATGAAAAAACAGTAGTTAGTTGATATAAAAAAGGTATTGAAGTGTTTATTTATCATGATAATATGTATCCTTACATGCTTGCGCTTTATCATCAATATTATATTGCTTATATTATCTAGCATGATGAATATTGATGTTTACTATAGTTGATAACACACGGATATAAAATATAAACATATTGAAGCTAAAGAATTTATGAAAGAGCTTCTTTAATTGTGTATATAGTTCATGCGGACAATAGCCAGTCCAAAAGAAGACTATTGTTTTGCCGAATTATGTACGGCTTCGGATACTTGATGTGGGTAATGCAAGTGGAGAAGCTTGGTGTGTTGTAATCAGCCCAAAGGAAAGTTGTCACACTATAGGCCCATATTGCATTACCCTCATCAACTAGTCCGATGGCGGAATAAGAATCCAGATGCGTTGATTTGTGTGGCCCATGCCTGTGGCAATCGGCCCAAAGGAAGGTTGTCATTCTAGCCGGGTCATTACATGTATTATATGATCAATATAGATTACTTAAACTTTGGGAGCAATCCTATAAAGTGACAGTCAGCCTAAAGGAAGGCTGTTCTCTTACATAGTACCTAGACTTCAGGGTATCTATATTGGGCCAATATAGTGTTGGCATATAGAGACACTGCTTGTTCTGAAAGTTTGGTCGACAGCTCTATCGGTTAAACTGGTTGCATTTTCTGAAATTCATTTTTATCGCTATTACAGTAGAATTTTATTAAATGTAATGTTTATGTTAAATTAATGAGAAATTGCACACTTATATAGTTTAAATTGAATGATACAAACTTTAAGAAGTGGTAAGACCACGTAAAAAAATGTTCTTGGATTCATAGACCTAGACTACACCCTAAGGACTGATGGACCCCTGCTATCACTAACAAAAGTTCAGTTAAAAAAAGCCAATCATGGTAAGTGGGAGGTCTTACAGGATGTGTCTAATGGTCATAAAGTACACTATTCCTATAACTATTAGGGGTTCTATGCCTGATAAAATTAGTGCAAAGAGTTTTTCAGCTGAAGTAGCTGATCGGTTTATTAAATTGGATAAAGTTGATGCCAGCATGCATTTTAGCAAGCTGATAAATATGCGCTACAACGGCAAAGAAAATATAAGGGAGTACATTATGAAAATGTCCAATCTTGTTTCTAAACTAAAGACACTGAGATTGGAACTCTCTGAAGAGATTCTAGTGCACTTCATTTTAATCTCTTTTCTTATAAAGTTAACCCTTTTTCAAGATTATTTATAATACTCAAAAGGAAAAGTGGAGTCTCATTGAGCTCATCAGTCACTGTGTCCGGAAAGGAAAGAGATTAAAATAAGAAAAGACTGAAAGTACTCACTTAGCATCAGGGTAAACCTCTAATAAGAAAAGAAAAAAGTGAAATTAAAGGGAGGAACATAAACACCATTACAATAGCTGATCCTAAGTGGCAACAGTGTAGGAAAAAAAGCTTAAGGCTATTGCATGCTTTTTCTGCAAGAAAGTAAGCCACCTCAAGTTGGCATGCATAAAGTATCAGAAATGGCTATTTGGTAGGTATATCTCATATTTATATTTGTTCTGAGATTAATTTAGCTTTACTGCAACTTCATAAATGGTAAATAGATAATTCACATAAGCAATTCAATGCGGAACTTTCAAAACCCCAAGGAGGCCCAGCCTAACTAAGCGATACGTATACATGGGTGATGAAAATAAAGTTCCAATAAAGCTGTCGGAGTTAGTAGGCTTAAATTAGATTCTACTTTTTTGTTTTAGATTTTGATGAGATTTTATATGGACTATCCTTTTAGGCGGAATCATATTTCTATTTCATTTGTTAGACAGATCTAGTTTTACTGTCACTCTTGATAATGAAATGCTTAATCTACTTTTCAAATCTAAAGTTGTTGGTACTAGAACTCTGATTGATGGTTATATAAATTGAAATTTCATGCTTTATATACTGAATCTCTATATGTGAATAGCTTAGGCACTAAGCGAACATTAATTAAAAAAATATTAGGAAGTTTGGTACTAAACATAGTTCAGAATGTCTTAGATTTGGTGTATATAGACATTTGTGGTCCATTCCCTATAGCTTCTTGGAATGATCATGAATATTTTATCACTTTTACAGACAATTACTCTCGTTATGGCTACCTATAGTTGTTCCATGAGAAATCCCAATCACTAGACATGTTTAAAATCTATAAAGCTGAAGTTGAAAATTAACTAAATAGAAGGATTAAAGCCGTTAGATCTGATCGTTGTGGTGAGTACTACAACAAATACGACGGATCGGGTAGATGTCCAGAACATTTGTCAATTTCTGAAAAAGTATGGTATTATCTTTTAGTACACTATGCTAAGGACACCTCATCTAAATGATGCTGCTGAGAGATGAAATCGCACATTAAAGGACATGATTAGGAGTATGATAGCTTACAATACTCTACAAAAGTCATTATGGAGTGAAACTTAAAGACGGTTGTCACCTCCTTAATAGAGTACCTAGCAAAATAGTAACTAAAACCCTATATGAGTTATAGACTGAAAAATCTCTCAGTATTAGGCACCTACATGTTTGGTGTTGTCCAGCGGAAGCTCAGCCATATATACCATATGAGAAGAAGTTGGACTCAAGGACAATTAGCTGTTTATTCGTAGGGTATTCTGAGAGGTATAAAGATTTTAAGTTTTATTGTCCCTCCACTAAGACCATAAAACGGATTACTAAATTTTTTTGAGAATATTCAGAACAGTGGGAGTCAATTACATAAGGATTTCATATTTAAGGAAGAACATATTGTTATACCCATGACAATTATTCTAAATGATAAAGTAGTTGTTCCACTTCAAAATGAAAATACAGTTACATCCTTACAAGGTATATATACAGTTCATCCTAAAGTAGATCATGCTGATGAGGTAGAACCTAAAAATTCTCAACTACAAGTACCTAAGAGATCAACTAGGGAGAGGAGATCAGTCATTGCAAATAACTATATAGTTTATTTTCAAGAGCATGAGTTTTACATAAGGCTAGAGGATGACCCTACATCCTTGAATGAGGTCAAACTCTAACATTCACTCCACTAAGTGGTCAAATGCCATGAAAAATGAGTTAAAATACATGAAGAACAATGATGTTTGAGATTTAATAGAGTTGCCTAAGGAAAGAAATCGATTAGATGTAAATGAGTATTCAAAACCAAACGGGATTCGAAGGTAATGTCGAAAGTTATAAGGCGCATCTTGTCACAAAGGAATTCACTCAAAGAAAGGGTATTGACTATAAAGAGACTTTCTTCCCGGTTTATCATGAAGCATTCTTTTAGGATTATTATAGTACTGGTGGCTCACTTTGACCTAGAGATATACCAAATGGATGTTAAGATTGTCTTTCTTAATGGTAGCATTGAGGAAGAAATATGTATGGTGCAACCAGAAAGTTTTAAAGTGAAAGTTTCATAATATTTGGTTTGCAAATAAAGAAATCTATTTATGGTCTAAATCAAGCATCTCGTCAATGGTATTTGAAATTTGATCATGTAATATCTGATTTTAATTTAAAGAGATTGTAGATGATCAATACATTTACCATAAATTTAAAGAGAGTAGACTTATATTTCTTATGCTATATGTGGATGACATTCTACTAGCAAGTAACATATGGTTCTTTTACTTGAGACCAAGAGGTTTCTCTTAAAGAATTTTGAGATGAAAGATCTTGGAGACGCTTCTTTTGTGATAGACATCCAAATTCAACGTGACAGGATACGTGAAATATTAGGTTTATCGCAAAAGGTCTATATTGATAAGGTGCTAATAGATATGGCATGAAGAATTGCTCTTGGGAAGATAAGTTGAGTTTACTCCAATGTTTAAAGGACGACCTACAGGAAGAGGAAATGAAAGATATTCCATATGCATCGGCGGTTGGAAGTCTGATATATGCTCAAGTTTGTACCCATCAAGACATAGCATATACAATTAAGAAACTTGACAGATACTTGATTAATCCTGGGATTGATCACTAGAAGACTGCAAAGAAGGTAATGTGATATCTATAGAATACTAGATGAAATCTAACCAGTTACAATTGATCGGATACACAGATTTAGATTATGTTGGATGTATCGATAATATGAAGTCCACTTCATATTACATTTTTCTTATTTTAGGAAGATAGTGGATTTAGTCGAGAGGCCATTACGGTTACACTGTGATAATAGGAGCTATAGAACTCTACTACAATAGTGACAAGAGTTCAGTAAAGTCGAAACATATCGACATCAAGTTTCTTGTCATCAATGATAAAGTTCAGAATCATATTTTGTCTGTTGATAGTCATAGCACTATTCTTAACATTACAGATCCACTCATTGAAGAACTTCCACCTAAAGTCTTCTTAGAGCATAATGCTCATATGGGGATGGCTAGTCATGATGATATCCTGGTTTAGTGGGAGTGAATAATTTCATGTAACAGACATTATTTCTAAGTAAACTTTGTGTATATTTGTTGATTCCGATAATAAAGTATAACTGCTTTTCCTAAAATCTTCTTTTACGCATTTGAGTTTGTTGAATTAGCAGTTAGACTCGTTGGAGTCATACAGTTAGACTCGTTGGAGTCATAAAGTGAAAACCAGTTAGAATTGTATCTTATTTGATCAGAGGACTTTTCATACCACACGTCCACATTTGATCTATGCCATTAAGAGTTCTGAAACTTGTGATGTGGAAGGTCCTATCTTGATTATGCAGAAGGTTACGACCGTCATGTTCGGTGGCAGGGCACTTAATGGACCAGTTTATTCTGAAATGTAGTTTGTTGGCGGTTAAAGTTTTGACGTCATAAAGTTATGCATAATATCTATTCAGTGCGACTTGCTTAGCCCAAATGGGAGATTGTTAGACTTATTATGTTTTAAAGTCTAATTTATTTGGGCCTAATCAAGTCAATTGGATATTTGCACCCGCCTACTTAACCTATGTTGTTTGACCCAATAAAGAATTGATCAAACCTAAATAGTTTGGGTATAGACACGTTTTCAATTACATTTAACCATGAGTGTATTTAAATTAAAATATGGGACTCATCTACACGTGTGAAACTCATGTTATAAATCAAGGGCCTGGATCTATGATGAGTTAAACTAGGGTTTCTTGATGCTATATATATTTTGGGTGGGGTTTCCTCTTCGCTAACAATGACCATCTCTCTCTTGGAGGCCTCTCATCTGCTCTAAGGATAAAGAAGAGAACTTGGTGGCTGGAGAGAAGAATCCTCTCCCTCAACTCCGGCGTCCTCGAGATCGTATAACCTTCGGCATCTCTTTCATGATGGAATCAGGCATGCTTAAAACTCTCTTTTTTTTTTCCTGATAAAAAGGCTTATAGTATATATGTAGATCTTGAATGGAATAAAATTAGATCTAACAATTTATGCAATTGCATTTGATCATTTTTACAATTAGTTTTCCTTGGTCTTATCATTTCTGATATTTTTATTTATAGACATACATATACCCTTAATGAAGGGACCTCTTAAATTTTTCTCTTTATTGTTTTATTTATGGTTCATTTTTATTCATTTCCAAGATAATATTGCTATGTTTTCTTTCCACATGGAAAAACTTTTCTGGGTCATACATTCTAGGCTTACTAGAAATGTGCATGGGGAAACTTTTTCCTATAATTCTTTACATGGATGAGAATCCAAAATTTCAATTTTTTTTCTTTTAATGTAAAGATAGCTACTTACAGTGGTATGAATGTTGAGTCTTATTGTTTTTCAATTTCCATTTCAGCTTGAAGTTTGTGAATAATATATATACAACCTTAGATATTATTTGTCTTAATGTTTTTTCTACGTAGACTTTCATATCATGTCTAAGCTAAAAAAAATTTCTTAAATTTCGATTCATGCATCCTTCTTTCTTCAATAACAGGTGGATTTAGTTGGCGGGTACTATGATGCCGGTGACAATTTGAAGTTTGGATTTCCAATGGCTTTCACTACTACCATCTTGTCATGGAGCATCATCGAGTTTGGGGAGGACATGGGCCGTGAAATATTCCATGCTATGGCTGCAGTGAAATGGGCTACTGACTACTTGCTCAAGGCCACCGCTGAGCCAAATAAAGTCTACATCGGTGTTGGTGATCCTGTGGCCGATCACAACTGCTGGGAGAGACCTGAGGACATGGACACTGCACGCACCGTCTATGCCATTGATACCGGGCACCCTGGTTCAGAGGTTGCTGCTGAGACTGCAGCCGCTTTGGCAGCTGCATCCATTGTCTTTAAAGAATCCGACCCCCTCTATTCTGACCTGCTTTTGAACAGATCTTACATGGTGATTAAAGCTCTAATTTGTCAACAAGTATGTTGTCATAAACTAGATATGTTCCTCATTATTGTTAGTTGGTTCTTTTTCTTTAATTTGCTTAGGTTTTTGAATTTGCTGATAAATATCGAGGATCTTACAATAACAGCCTTGGTGGTGCTGTCTGTCCGTTCTACTGCGATTATAGTGGATATGAGGTGCAGTATCATTCCCTCTTCTCTTAGAATTGATGTTATCAGAAAATAAACGAGTGTGTCAATATTAAGGAAGTTAGGTTTCAGGATGAGCTAATTTGGGCAGCAGCATGGATCTTCAAGGCTTCCAATAGTATATGGCATTGGGATTACGTTGTTAGTAACATTCCTTGGCTGAAGTCAGATACGCTTGCGACCGTGGGAGAATTTGGGTGGGATGACAAGCACGCCGGCATCTACGTGCTCCTTTACAAGGTGTGTATTCAGTCATGCGTATACTATAGCTCACTCTATTTTACTAGGGTGAGTATTTTTTTAGCTTAAACACGGAAAAAAAAAAGTTATACTAGCAACTAGCAGTATAGATACAAATATATACTAGAGGGTCCTATGTAATAATTTAAGAGCATACATGATATAATCATTTATGAGGAGGAACTCCTTATCTTGGCGAAATCTCCTCTCTTTGCAAAAGCTAAAACAGGACTAATTGTTATGGAAGCATTTCATCCGATCAGAAAAGAAACAAGTAAACTCTAAAGTCGATATTTCATGGTTAAATTATTGAGTTGCGTAGAAAAAAAATGTTAAATTTTTAAGCAATTCCTTTACATGGAAACATATAATTGATGCAGGATTTCGACAGTAGCCAAAACCAAACTTTGTTTCAGTACCAGAAAAAGGCAGGGGATTTTGCCTGCGCGATGCTACCTGAATCACCCACCAAATCTGTGAATTACACGTCAGGTAAACATCGAGATTTTAAGTGATTGTAATGGTGATTTTATTTTTTCATGCATGAATGTAACTTTTAAAAATTACTGTATGTATCCATCCAGGTGGGCTTCTTTCCAAAGCAGGAGGAAGCAACATGCAAAATCCTGCAGCGCTTTCTTTCCTCCTCGTCATCTTAGCTCGATATCTTAGTGATAATAATCACGATGTCAACTGCGGCAATGATGTAATAGCTCCTTCATCAAGGCTTATAGAGTTGGCCAAGAGCCAGGTATTTATATTCAGTTAACGTCTGCTAGCTAGTACTGCTGATCCCTTCCTATGAAATCCGAACAGAAATGATATGTGAAAAAAATTGTATTTCTACTACAAACTTTAAACTTCTGGCCCCGTTCAACAAATGAGTTGTGCAGGATTCGATAAGCACTATCTAGCTATAATTTGTTGTTCAAGAGATCCTTTGTTGTCTTTCTTTTCCTTTTTTTGGGTATCTGATTTTATGTTCAATATCTAGGTTTTTGCAATATAATTCAATTATGAATTTTTCATATTGTAGTCTACACTCCTGTTGCTTCAAAGTGTTTCAAAGAACTGCTTAAATAAATCAAAAGCTACATATACATGTGACCTATATTTTGTTTTTCAAGGAAGAATTTTGTAACTCCATATGCTGATCTAAATCCCTTTTAACAAATTACATATATCATTTTGCAATTCTTTGATCAAATTGTGTGTAGCTTAAGGAGAGGAAATCCATGGTAATCTGAAACATTAGAAATTCCCAATTTTGTGATTATAGGAAATTGCAATCATTATGTTTGTTGTATACCAGCATGCAAAGCGAGGGTCGGAGTTATCTACCTTATTATTCAAAAAGAATCACTTAAATGATGCATTTCTTTGTTGCAGGCTGATTACATTCTAGGTGACAACCCCTTGCAAATGTCCTACATGGTAGGGTATGGCGGCAAGTTCCCTCGTAAGATCCACCACCGCGGCTCATCTCTACCGTCCATTGATGATCATCCGAAGAAGATCACTTGCCAAGGCGGGACGCCATACTACAGGAGTGAAACATCCAATCCTAACTTGTTGGTTGGGGCCATCGTCGGAGGACCAATCGATGACGATGAGTACCTTGACTCCAGAGCTGTGTTCACTCAGTCAGAGCCCACTACCTACATAAATGCACCCATGGTTGGGGTCTTGGCATATTTCAATGCCCATGGATGATTCATTTGTTCTTCAGAGGTTTTTTTCCTGCATTCATATCATTCTTGAGCAAACATGGGGTTTTTCCTCCCACATTTTTCTTGTACTTAAATTCAATCACCTTTGACGTCTCACATACTGGCATATCTCAGCTAGCTAGGGGAAGGAACTTCAATGGTTGTGACTTTAATATATCAACTTCTTTTACTCATATTTTGCATTATAAACAGAAGTAATGATAATTGTTAGGTTTGAAGAAAATAGGTGGCTTGACAACTTAATCCTAGATAGGGATAGTCTCTCTTTAATATAGATGAACTAAATACAATATTACAATAGTACATTTACTTGTGTTACACACTGATAATTATTGTTGGATATTTAACCCTTTTTTCCTTTAAAATAAAACATGCAATAATTAAGACTTAGCACAAATCTAATTAAATGTGTATCAATTATTAAACATGCAACAAAATTAAATAAAGAGAAAGATCGCTGGCTTGGGAGATGTAGTCATGCGATGCACTGCCCTAGAAGACAAATGGCCGGTGCTCTTGTCCGGACGTCGCATTGGCCCCGTCAACTAGCGATAAAGACTCACCCGGAATCACCAGCACCTGGGCTTGGACGTCAGCATCAGGCCTCTGCTCAGATTTAGAATGGTTGCTCAAAAATAAAGAAAGAAGAAGAAAATTTAATTTAAGCTGAAGCCCTTCTCACGAAGAGTAGGCCTCAAAAGTAATTTCAAAGAGAAAGAAGAGAAAATGAGAACTGTGAATTGAGAACTGAACTAAGTTTCTATTTATACCCTTAGAACCTCAGTTGTTGTAACAATTTTAACAGAAAATCTAAACGGTTGAGATATTTCTCAACTGACTTAGATCATGAGATTTGGTCAAAGTTGACTTGATAAAACAAAATCTAAAATGAAAGCTTTTCCCTTTTATTTTAATTCAAAAATCTAACAGTCCCCCCAAAAGCTTGAGTTTCAGGGTAGACAATAAAACAATACGATGTAAATAAATCAATAATACAAATTAGAAAACATAAAACACGATGAAGATTGGGCAATCTCATACTGTAAATTCGGATAAATAACTTGCAGTCTTGAATTTACCCTTAGTGAATTTATCGCCACCTGAGAGATATAATGGACTACGCCTTGAATTAGGCCTTTTTAACCTGATATTGATGGAAGAGACACACACAGTAAGTCCTCATCTATTGAGCGAGCGGGTTGAGCATTAATGGTCATACTCACAGTAACCAACTCATGAGAGTTTCTAGAGATCAGCCCTGCCCCCCAACCACGGCCATCACAGTTCCTCTCACATAGGTAAGTCCTCCAAGGGTATTACAGCTGGTTGGTATACCCTCCACACTACATGCGTTGAACTTATTAAGAGTTTAACTCAACCTTACCTAGCTATATTATAAGAGTATCGTCACCATAGAGAAGGGGCAGTAGCTACAATGCTACATATATGATATAAACATATCTGAGTCGATGCTCCACACGAGTATCACCAGTCCAGCTTGTTTCTACCACATTGAATCTCTTTCATGCAACCAACTCCCAATCATGTAGGTTGGGTTCCCACTGTCGGTGAATTCTACTATGAGCTTAACGCCGTCTCCCTCGATGATTCTAGGATCGTATTCCTAGAAAGACCCTTAGTCAGAATGACCTATGCTGTTCAGGATCAAATAATGGCTTAACAACCTTTATTTCTCAAGTGGTAAGAGTCAGAGGTTTAATTCTTCATGATCACATTATTACGACTTTTGACATCCTTTATTAGATCTATAAAGCCTTTGGGTAATTATTAGAGTCTCCCCCCATTTGGAATCATAAAGTAGTTATAAAGTTTTCCTTGTAACTTTAGTTTCAAAACGAACAAATTATACCATAATGGTTTAGATTAAAGCATATATACATTGTATTTGATTATTCCGGTATTTAAAGTATATATATGTATATTCATTTATTTAATTTGATAAAGAATAATCAAGATACAAAAATCATTTTAATACACACTTGTGTCAAAGTCTAAGTATTGACGTGTAATTCAGATATATCTAAAGTATACTTTAAGCATTTGTTTATAAAACCTTAAGAGATATATATATACTAGAGGAAAATATTTATTATCCATTCTAGTCACCCTATTAAGACATTGATAATGTCTCAAATTCGATTTTAGTATCTTATAAGATGGCTGCAAATTGGTTCCTTACCAGATAGGAAGATATCCTAATTTGTCTTGCCATTTATATTCTTAATAGTATTTCGATTTTCATCTTGGATAAATCATCATTGTCTTAATTTAGTGATTAGGATATAAAATTTAATTTTCCTATTGTACATGCAACTCTATTTTCACAAATAATACATGCATATAATGTATGCAATATATATCTTTAATTTTGAAAATATGTCACATTTAAATCTTCAAAGAAATTTTAAATGATTTTAAAAAGTAAAAATTATAATATATTTTCTGAAGATATAAAGTCTTTAAAAAAAGGCTTGACGTGCATGACTATGTAAGATGTAATAGTAATTTTAAAATATTTAACTATATAAAGATGCACTCATCATTTCAAATTTGAAATTTAACATAATATATACAATTTAATAAATTAGTATTTTCACAACTTAATTTTCTCATAATTTTACAATTGTTAAAATCATGATTATACTTAAATAGGAGATATATAAATTTTTGACTGTTATGAATATAACTTTAATATAATAAGTTAAATTTATATACGATAATTTTAACTTGATATAATATCAATTATATCTTATTACATGAAAAATCATTAATGAAATAAAACAAAACATATAATTTTATCTCTTAGAAAGTGGCAGATTATAACTTTTAAAGATCTAACTGAAATTTGAAACCTAAGGAGTCCAATATATTATATCATAAGAAAGTCATTTACATTTTGATAACGTAACTTTAATTGATTCCAATTAGATTTGGATGAGAGCAAAGCTACACATGGCTATGATCTTAATTAAAATATACATCTACAAGAACTCAAATTATAAGAGTTAAACTAGTAGAACCCCAGGTAGATATAATTGCTGAAGGATCTATTCTTTATGAATTCTTATTATTTTCTTTATCAAATTAATATGAAGATTTTTCACTATATGTCTTACATGCCCCCATAGACCAAAAGAAGAAGCACACCATGGATATAAAAAAAAAATCTCAATGTTCTAAATGAGCTGAAGAGTTTTTGCCATAGACCTCTATCATCATTAAACATAATAACCTTTTAGAATAGGATACTAAATATTTCATTGATTTGAGCCAACCAAAATAGAAAATGGCATGTGTACCCTTTAAAAAAATACTTAACAAAGGACTTAAGTATCAAAAACAATGACATACCATATATACTTGAACTTTGTACTGTGTTAAATGCTAAATTTATTTTCAGCATTTATGCAGGAAAATCAGCTTCAAAAGAAAGTAATTAGGACTAAAAACAAGAGAAGCATTTCTTGCTCCACAAATTGCTAGCTCCTTGAAGAAGAAATAAAATAATGACAATAAAGAGTGAGGGCCCTATTAATTATGGAATGCCCAAATTAGCAAATCAAACAAAAGGAACATATTTATAATTGAAAAATAAACAACGATTAAAGCATTACAAAATCCTACTTGATGGAGCCATATAGATTCTTCAACTTGTTGGCAAGCCTTAAGTAAAACCACATTAGTAAATTATCGCATATCAATGACATTAAATTAAGTAATATCATTTATCTAAGCCTAATAAAGTAGTAATCTGTAACTAGATTCTACTTTTTCTTACTCATCAAATCATTATTCTAGCAAAGTAATCTTACTTGTCAAGTAACTTTGTCTGTATGTAGTACACAACCAGAAGATCTTCATAATGCCAAAAAGCAATATTCTCAATATATGAGAATTTATTATTACACCTAATGAGTATAAAGAGAACAAAACTACAAGCATGTAAATCAAATCTATTCAGGACTGAGGTTTCAGTGATCTCAAATGAAAATAAAAATTATCATATTTAACTCAGCTAAATAATTTCAAAAGTAGAACATAAAAAGAAACTAACTGAAAGTTAAAAATGATCACTCTTTTTCAAAATTCACGATCAAATAACAGTTTTGCAGGAATTTTATTAGGATAATTACTTGTAGGAATCTGAATAAAAATTTTATGAGAACTTTAATCCAGTAAAATTTTACAAGAATTGGACTCTAATTTTCAAAACAGATCTTTACAAGAACTCAATTAGTTTATTTCTAGTAAAAGAAACAGATTAAGATTAATTCTATTACATGAACCAAATAAATGAATTAGTTATTAAATAAAAGATAAGAATCAAACAATTAAGAATGATTTGAGTTGCAAGAAATCAATTTTACAAAATATAGTGGCTGGGTTATTAATTGCTAGTAAATATTAAAAATTATTTTGTAAGAAATTAAAATAGTAAGAACTTGTGTTAATTTTTTCAATAATCTTAATCAAACAAGATTTACAAGAATCTATATAATAGTCTGTAAGAAAGATCGTAATTGTTTAATTTGCCTGAAGTAGGGTATAGATTAAAGAAATTCTTTGTAAGAATTAATTAAATAATTACTACTCGTAGGAATATAAAAATATGCTTGTACGAATTTAAATAACTATTCTATTGCATAAACTAAGTGTTATACAAGAAACAATAATTAATTAATTTGCATTCATTTTTCACCTTCTGGGTGCAATTTCTCATTAGGAGTCATTTTAAATATTTTGATATGACTACAACTTTATCAAATGCATATGAAGAGATATTATGCACCAACAGAAGAGTAGCATAATGGATCAGACACATATGCAGGCACACAAACACCCACTTCTTGACACTTAGCTTTTCATCGTACTCAAGAAATATTTGATAATTATTGAATACAATTAAACAATTTTTCATAAGTCTAAATCATTATGAATAGATCTTTCCGAAATAAAGCCATGTATTGCTGCATACATTACAGAGTAAATATCATTTATCATAACTATCATATAAGACGAACATCATCAAATAATATGACATGAAAAATGGTAACCTAAACATAAGGATATTATTAGTGCATCATCGAATGAACTAAATACTGTTGGATTAGGTGTCTAAGTAATAACTATAATTGATAGCAGCATAGTCCTTTTGGGTTGCCCTCGAGATTCAAAAATAAGTATAACTAAAAGGAGAACAAAATTTCCTTTGGGAAATTAGTCCCACATTGGTGGGATAAGAAAACTGGAGGCTATCCAAGGCTATAAATAGAGCCTTAGGGATTCAGTCTAATTCACAACCTCTTGGCTTGAGTATTAGCCTCCTTCTTTCTCCTCTTGGAAGAACTATATGATAGTTCATCCATACTTAGTTAAATTTTTGAATCGTTGGGTGCGATTCCATTAGAGGCACGACATTTGTGGTGCTTGCTTCCAAGAGATCCGACGGGATAATTTTAGTTGTTTACTATAACAACTAAAAGAGGCACGACATTCGTGGTGCTTGCTCACAAGAGATCCGAAGGGATAATTTTAGTTGTTTGCTACAACAACTAAAAGATATGTAATTCTATTTTCTTCTGTAATAATTTTAATTATTTACTAGAATATTAGGATTCTTTTTATGTTCATAGTTATAGATTCAATTGTGAAAACACAGATCATGTTTTAGGTTGCATGCTCCCTTAAAAGTCTAAGTTTGTTTGTAATACCTAAAACCCATCAGTGGTATCAGAGCAGGTTTGTTTTCAATTGAATTTGCTATAATTGTTGAATTGATAAGGTAACTAAATTTTATTTACCATGTATATATTGATTCTCATTAAAGGTATAATGAGAATAAAAGGTAACTAAGTTTTATTTACCATATATATATTGATTCTCATTAAAGGTATAATGAGAATAAAAGGTAACTGAGTTTTATTTACCATATATATATTGATTCTCATTAAAGGTATAATGATAATAAAAGGTAACTAAATTTTAATTACCATATATATATTGATTCTCATTAAAGGTATAATGAGAATAAAAGGTAACTAAATTTTATTTACCATATATATATTGATTCTCATTAAAGGTATAATGATAATAAAAGGTAACTAAATTTTACTTAAATCCCAATCTTAGTTACTTTAAGAAAAAAAAAAATGTGAAATTGTATGTTAACCCATGAAATTGCACATTACACCTTATAAGTCATTAGTGGAGCGTGTGTGGTTAACCAGCACACTAATAGGGACTAATAAAGAGAAGTAATGGGTATCTTATAAATTGTTATTGTTGATGGAGTGTGTGTGGTTTACCAGCACATCAATTGAGATGATAAATGACATGATAGTTACCAAGCACATTTGCATGGTTATTCACATCTTGTTTGTGATCCTCGGTATCCCAGTCACAAATGTAAGAGCATAATCTGAGATTAAACATGCCATTGAATAGTTTCAATGAGTCTCAAAAGACATACCTGTATGAAATTTGCAATTAGATTACGGCATCCCTTTTCTAAGTTGTGAATTTCATAGTTGGATCCTAGCCTCGATATTTCAATTTTAAGTTGTTATATTAAGGGTTATTTTTTTTCTAACTCAAACTACCTTTCTTTTAGAAATGTCTGCCCCTAACGATACTTCTGGTTCCTCCTCCTCCAATCACAACTTTTCTTTGTTGAACATCTGCTCAAAGGTGACATTAGATGGCACCAACTACAATGACTGGATGCGCAACATCAAAATGGCTCTTCGTTTCGAGGACAAGGAGTATGTCCTTGACAAAGAACTTGTTGAAATTGACGAAGAGAAGGCCACTCCTGAAGAATTAGCTGCTTATAAGAAGCACTACACGGATGCAACAAAAGTTGCTTGCATCATGGTTGCTACCATGACTCCTGAACTGCAAAAATTCTATGAGGATTACTGGCCGTACGAGATGAACAAAGACCTTATGGAAAAGTACCATAAGCGAGCTCGTCAGGAAAAGTACGAGATAGTAAAGTCCCTCATATTAAGCAAGATGAAGGACGGAGAGTCTGTCAGCGGCCACGTGCAAAGGATGCAGCGATACGTGGAACGCCTTGTGAGGCTAAATGTGCATATTGATGATGAGTTGGCTATTGACATAGTCTTGAACTCATTACCAAGTTGTTATGATCAGTTCATCTTGACCTATCATTTGAACAACAATGGGACCACATTGGCTCAATTGCACAACCTCCTGAGGACAGCTGAAACTGGGATGAAGGGAAAGAGTGATTCCCCCACTCCTGCTAATACTACCGTTCTGGCCATTGGGCAAGGAAAGGGGAAAAAGAGGAAAGGTCCTCCCAAGCAAAACTGGAAGGGAAAGTCTCATGTAAAAACCAGTTCTGATATTACCCCTGTCTCTGATCCTAAAGAGGCCACTTGCTTCTATTGCAACGACAAAGGACATTGGAAACGAAGCTGCCCAAAGTATCTGCAAGATTTAAAAGATGGGAAAGTAAAACTATCTACTGCAGGTATATACACTATTTCGTCTATTAACGCAACATCTTCTGATTCTTGGGTCCTTGATACAGGATGTGGGTTTCACATTTGCTCTGTATTGCAGGGACTAAGAAAAAGTGAGGATGTGGAGCATGGTAGAATGAACTTGATCATGGGGAATAGGCGATCTTCACCTGTCACCAAGATTGGAGTTTATAGTCTAGTGCTTAATAATGGTGTTAATTTAGATTTATTGAATTGTTGCTACTCGTCAGAAATGACACGAAACATTATCTCTTTTCATGCATTGTTCAAACAAGGTTTTAGATATTCTTTTAATGATGAGAATGGTTCTATTTCTGCTTATAAAAATGGCAATTTTTATTTTGAAGCTTTACCTTGTGATGGTGTGTATGAAACTGTGATGTGTGTAGACAACTTAGGTAATAGTGTATTTCAAATTGATTCGTCTAATGGTGTAGACAAAGCGTGCTTGTGGCATTGCCGTCTTGGACACATTAACAAAAAACGCATGGCTCAACTCCAAAAGGATGGGGTGTTGGAATCATTTGACCTAAGGTCAGATGATACATGCGAATCTTGTCTTTTGGGTAAGATGACAAAATCACCTTTCACTGGATTTTGTGAAAGAGGTGAAGGTTTGATGGATCTCATACACACAGACGTGTGTGGACCCTTCAGATCAGCCACAAGGGATGCTAATCGATTCTATGTGACTTTTACTGATGATTATAGCAGATATGGTTATATCTACTTAATAAAGCATAAGTCTGAAACCTTTGAAAAGTTCAAAGAATATAAACAAGAAGTCGAGAATCAATTAGGCAGGAAGATAAAGATGCTCCGATCAGATAGAGGCGGAGAGTATCTTAGTATCGAGTTCCATGACTATCTCAAGGAATGTGGAATAGTTTCACAATTGACACCTCCTAGGACACCACAACTTAATGGTGTAGCTGAGAGACGCAATCGAACCTTGTTAGACATGGTGCGTTCCATGATGAGTCGAGCTTCACTTCCAATATCCTTCTGGGGGTATGCCTTAGAAACTGCCGCCCACATTCTTAATCTTGTTCCAACAAAGAAGGTTGCCAAAACACCTCACGAAATGTGGACAGGAAAAGTTCCCTCGTTAGCACATATTAAGGTTTGGGGTTGTGAAGTTTTCGTTAGACGAGAAACTCACGACAAGCTTGAACCTCGTAGTGAGCGATGTGTTTTCATCGGCTATCCACAGAAGAAGTCATTTGGATATTTGTTCTACAGACCTGGTGAGAACGTGGTCTTTGTAGCACGGAGAGGAGTCTTTCGAGAGAGAGAGCTCATATGCAAAGAGGACAGTGGGAGCACCGTTGACCTTGAAGAAATTCAAGAGTCAGCAGATGGAGGAACCTTTGAAACCGCTATGGTTCAACCAGAGGAAGAGATTCCAGTTGAACCCATTGACACTTCATTACCTCTTAGGCGTTCTAGTAGAGTTGGCAAGCCAACTGAGTTCTATGGTTGCCATATAACTGCAAATGGAGACACGTTTATCAGTGACAATACACTGGTAAATTTGGATGAGCCGACGAACTACAAGGAAGCCATGGCAGGCCCTGAGGCAACCAAATGGAAAGAGGCAATGGACAGCGAGATCAAGTCTATGTATGACAACCAAGTTTGGAACTTGGTTGATCAACAACCTGGTCGGAAGACAGTTGGTTGTAAATGGATCTTCAAGAAAAAGATCGACATGGATGGTAATGTAAGCACATTCAAAGCACGACTGGTGGCGAAAGGCTTTACTCAAACCCCAGGGATTGACTATGATGAGACCTTCTCACCAGTGGCTAAGATAAAATCTATTAGGATAATGCTAGCCATAGCTGCGTTTCATGACTATGAAATTTGGCAGATGGATGTCAAAACTGCCTTCCTAAACGGAAAGTTGGCTGAGGATGTTTACATGAGTCAGCCAGAAGGTTTTGTGGATGCAAAGTTTCCCAATGGAGTATGCAAGCTTAAGAAATCCATCTATGGATTAAAACAAGCGTCTCGCAGATGGAATCTTTGCTTCGATGAGAAAGTCAAAGAGTTTGGTTTCTCTAGAAGTGAGGATGAGTCGTGTGTATATGTCAATGCTAGTGGGAGCATAGTCACCTTCCTGGTATTGTATGTTGATGACATACTTCTTATAGGAAATGACATTCCAACCTTGCAAGATTTTAAGTCTTGGCTTGAAAAGTGTTTCGCTATGAAGGATCTAGGAGAGGCTGCCTACATTCTAGGAATAAGAATTTTAAGGGACAGGAGTAAAAGACTAATTGGACTTAATCAGAGTACCTACTTGGATAAAGTACTGAAACGTTTCTGTATGGAGAATTCCAAGAAAGGAGAACTGCCCATCCAGAGTAATACCAAAATGAGTAAGACTCAAAGTCCGAGTACAGATGAAGAGATAGCAGAAATGAGTAGAATTCCGTATGCTTCTGCTGTTGGTTCTATCATGTATGCTATGACATGTACTCGTCCTGATGTGTCCTTTGCTTTGAGCATGGTCAGTCGTTATCAGGGAAATCCAGGTAAAGCTCATTGGGTAGCGGTTAAGAATATTCTCAAGTATCTGCGAAGGACTAAGGACTGGGTCCTAGTACTTGGTGGCTGTGATACATTGAGAGTAACTGGGTATAGTGACGCCAGCTTTCAAACAGATAGAGACAACTTCCGTTCCCAATCTGGCTGGGTCTTTACCTTAAATGGAGGAGCAGTTACTTGGAAAAGTTCCAAGCAAGACACAGTGGCTGATTCTACTTGTGAATCAGAGTACATAGCGGTAAGCGAAGCATCAAAGGAGGCAATTTGGTTGAAAAAGTTCATCGAAGATCTTGGAGTTGTGCCAACCATCAAGGAGCCAATGGATATTTTCTGTGATAATGAAGGAGCGGTTGCATTAACAAAAGAACCAAGAGATCATAGCAGATCTAGACATATTGACAGAAAATACCATTTTATCAGACACAAGGTAGAAGAAGGTCACGTTGTAATGAGGAGGGTTTCATCTGAAGATAATCCTGCAGATCCACTCACAAAGGGTCTGAGTAGGGTTAAACACAATCAGCATGCTAGGAGCATTGGTCTGAGAGATGATGTTGGTTTTAGCAGTTAGATAGTCAGTTTGAAACTTATAACAAAGTAAATGTGATTGACTTTTGGTGATTAAATAATAGAGAATTATTTATGAGTTTGTTTACTACCTTTTGTCAATTGTTTATTATTGTGTTTCATTTTGCATGTTTTACTTTCCGAATAATTTGATTATTCGAATTCCACAGTCGATCATACTTTTGGAAGTAAGTAGTGAATAAAGACTGTCATGAATAGAGTTGTGGATTGTCTAAAGAGTTTTAGACATAGCAATGGTATTGCTGCAATGTTCATGAGTACTTTGAAATGGAGATTTAAGTATTGGATTAACCCACGCTCAGAGAATTACTTCATGGAATTTATCACGAGTAATTCTGAGACGATAATATCTTATAATCTTTAAATGGAGATATATGAGTTGTGGTTTACAAGTCAGTTGTGCGTTGATAATATGTAAACGCATCAGTAACTTGATGTTATAAAACGTATTGTTGTGCATGATTTGATGAGTAAATGGTGCAAGCATATAGGTCAAAGTTTATTCGTTCCTTTTGCCCTAACGGGAAAAGCGATATCTTTGGGCCCCTCGGTGATTTGAAGTTGACATATAGTGTCGGGCCCGACCAGGACTAAATTGATGTGTTCATTTAGTAGTTCTATGTCAGTACAAATCAGAAATCGGGAAACAAAATACTGGACAAAGAGATTGATTATGTTCCATGTCTCATGTTCAAATGATATCTTGTAGAACGAAGGATTATATGATCTCTTATCTTAGGACACGAAACTGACTAGGTCAGAGTTCGACAATGGCTTTTGGAAGCTACAATTTGCTAATCAATTAGGAAGTTATTAGACTTATCCAAGTGGGAGACTGTTGGATTAGGTGTCTAAGTAATAACTATAATTGATAGCAGCATAGTCCTTTTGGGTTGCCCTCGAGATTCAAAAATAAGTATAACTAAAAGGAGAACAAAATTTCCTTTGGGAAATTAGTCCCACATTGGTGGGATAAGAAAACTGGAGGCTATCCAAGGCTATAAATAGAGCCTTAGGGATTCAGTCTAATTCACAACCTCTTGGCTTGAGTATTAGCCTCCTTCTTTCTCCTCTTGGAAGAACTATATGATAGTTCATCCATACTTAGTTAAATTTTTGAATCGTTGGGTGCGATTCCATTAGAGGCACGACATTTGTGGTGCTTGCTTCCAAGAGATCCGACGGGATAATTTTAGTTGTTTACTATAACAACTAAAAGAGGCACGACATTCGTGGTGCTTGCTCACAAGAGATCCGAAGGGATAATTTTAGTTGTTTGCTACAACAACTAAAAGGTATGTAATTCTATTTTCTTCTGTAATAATTTTAATTATTTACTAGAATATTAGGATTCTTTTTATGTTCATAGTTATAGATTCAATTGTGAAAACACAGATCATGTTTTAGGTTGCATGCTCCCTTAAAAGTCTAAGTTTGTTTGTAATACCTAAAACCCATCAAATACAATGATTAATTATGTGTAAGGAAAAAATGCAAATGACACAATTTACAACTAAACTTTTCTTGATATTATCTTTTTCTATATGATGTGGTACGAATGATCATAGATAAGATTCAAAGAACTAAAAACTAAACAAATATAAGTTACAACTAAATTTTGTTTAGAAAATTTTCAAGTTTGAGAGTATTCATAAACCAATTAACTAATTGCACCGAAAACAATTACCAACAAATGGCTAAAAAGCGGGATGAATAAACTAAAACAATTAAAAGGTATAGCAAAATGAATTTTCATAATGCGCCAGAAAATAGAGCATAGAGCATCATAATTCACTAAAAGAACAAGAGGGGAAAAAACTAGTTCTACATCTAAAGTTATCCAACCAGAACTATAATTTGTCTTCTAGTTTGTTGGATATTTAACCCCTTTTTTTAAAATTAAAACATGCAATAATTAAGACTTAGCACAAATCTAATTAAATGTGTATCAATTTTTAAACTTGCAACAAAATTAAATAAAGAGAAAGGTCGCTGGCCTAGGAGATGTAGTCATGCGACGCATTGCCCTATAAGACAAATGGCCGGTGCTCTCGTCCGAACGTCGAATTGGCCCTGTCAACTAGCAATAAAGACTCCCCTGGAATCACCAGCACCTGGGCTTGAACGCCAACACCAGGTCTCTGCTCAGATTCAGAACGGTTGCCCAAAAATAAAGAAAGAAGAAGAAAATTTAATTTAAGCTGAAACCCTTCTCACGAAGAGTAGGCCTCAAAAGTAATTTCAAAGAGAAAGAAGAGAAAATGAGAACTGTGAGTTGAGAACTGAACTAAGATTCTATTTATAGCCTTAGAACCCCAGTTGTCGTAACAACTTTGACAGAAAATCCAAGCGGTTCAGATATTTTCTCAACTGATTTAGATCCTGAGATTTGGTCAAAGTTGACTTGGTAAAGCAAAATCTGAAATGAAAGCTTTTCCCTTTTATTTTAATTCAAAAATCCAATAATTATTACTTTAACAATGGTATGACATAAAGAGATTGCTTAATCAAAATAAAAAGATACAAATATTGTCACTACTGAAGTGCTAAAATAAATTATGGAACCATCAAGAGCTTGTACGAATATGATGATAAGAAAATATTACATGTTACAGAGAAATTAATGAAGAAGATAACTACGATGGGTGCAGAACCAAGAACAAAGCATCAACTAGAGACATGGATTCTAAATAGATTCTAATCGAGACTGAACACTTGTTGAATGCGATTTACCTGAGTTTCTTTCGCGTTTAGTAAGATGGACTTCAACCTTGTGAGTCTCTTTAGTATATAAAGGCAGACTTAAAAACCTATGTGGGGTTTTTTATGTGAAATAAGGCGGTTGTTGATTGAGTGTGAATTCTATCGACGGAGAAAGAGATCATGATATCCATGATAAGAGTAGTACCGGAGAAGAAACGACCAAGTAAAAAACAAAAAAAACAAAAAAAAAACTCTACAACCAAGAGAAACATTTATAGACTTATTTGGATTAGAGTCAAAATTTATTTTGAGTCTACATAAGTCTAATTAGATATTATACACCCGTCTCTATAAGTTTATGTTGTTTGACCTGTTTACGAATTGATCAAGTCTAATTGTTTAGGTCTAGCTTCGTTTCAATTACACTTGGTCATGGGTGTATTTAAGTTATGTTGTGGGACTCATCTACACGTGTGGAACTCGTGATATTAATTAAGAGTCTAAATCTATGATGAGCTGAACTAGTATTCCATAATATATATATATATATATATAATATATATATATATATATATATATATATATATATATATATAGTATTCCATAATACTATATATATATATAATATATATATATATATATATATATATATATATATATATATAATATATATATATATAAATCAGCTGACACAGGAGGCAACTCCCTCCTATGTCGCACTCAAAAATCATATTTTCCGAGTGAATTTTCAAGATCCGACCGCACATTATCATATTCATATTCTAAAATATACACATATAAAAAATCAAGTGATTTGAAATACGTTTACTCATTGATCTAATCGTTCCATTTTGTTCTATTGTTAAAAAACCGTTAATGTTTGAACCCAAAGAAAATGGAGTAAACAAACTTCAAATCACTTGATTTTTTATATGTGTATATCTTAGAATATGAAGATAATAATGTGCGGTCGGATCTTGAAAATTTACTCGGGAAATTGATTTTTGAGTGCGACATAGGAGGGAGTTGCCTCCTGTGTCAGCTGATTTACATCTCTCTCTCTCTCTCTCTCTCTCTCTATATATATATATATATATATATATATATATATATATATATATATATATATATGCTGATTTACATTTCTCTCTCTCTCTCTCTCTCTCTCTATATATATATATATATATATATATATATATATATATATATATATATATATATATATATATATATATATATATATATATATATATATATATATATATATATATATATATCATAAGTAAAATTCCCTCTCTTAGAAGCCTCTCATCTCCTCTAAGGATCAAGAAGAGAACTTGCTAGTTGAAGAGAAGAATCCCCTCCATCTTCTTCAAGAGTTCAAGATCATGCTGCCTTTGAAGTCGTCTTTGTGATAGAATCAGGTCTGCCTAAAATCCTCCTTCCCATTAATCTTGATAAAAAGGCTTTTAGTGTATGAATGGATCATGTTTTGACTAATGCTTAGATCTACAATTAGTTTCAGAGCCTCCTCTTTATCGGATTATCGAGATATAAAGTAAAATCTTCGATGTCGATCAATAAATATCATGAATAATACTGTTCTTAAATATTTTGTGTCTGGCATATTGAATTAAAAGTTTAAAAAGGATGATGCTATTGAACTTTGCATGGATATATATATTTTTTGGAATTTACACTGTGTTATTACTGTTTTAATCAAATAAAATTTAAAAGGCACTGCCAGGGCTCCAGACGGCCGCGCGTGTGCATGCAAGGGCTGTGAGACCCTGTGCCAGCGTGGGCACTATGGTCGTGTGCATTATTGATGGGATGAACAATAGGGACATGTTTACCCGCTTAAAAAAAAATGTGCAATCAACCATTGTTCCCCAATGGGCCGCGTATGTCTGCATGCATGCCGCTCATGGTTGTATGCAGGGCCCGCATGGCCCGCTGTGTCTGCATGCATGCCTGCATGGCTCGCATGCGGCAGCGCAGCGTACGCCCCGCCTGCTACCGCGGCACACGCCGCCGGCCACTATGGGCCGGCGGCACAATGACAAAACCATAATAATAATAACAATAATAATAAAATATTATTTTGTTACTGTCAGGGTTTCTACAATTTGAGATTGATTACAATTAAGTTTTTGATATAGATACAAATTTTAAATCTAATAAAAAAACTCAAGTAATCTATTTCTAATTGATCTAATATTAAAGTTTATTAGGTTTGATTAGGATTAAGATTAATTCAACAAGAAACTCTGATCCTAATCAATCCTAAATTAAGTTTATTGGGTTTTATCCAGTTCATTCAAACCGGACCGATCAAAGAGAGAGTCATAGTTCATAACTTTGCAGATCGGGTCCAGTACACACTCGATAAGCACTACAGACTCGTTTTACCAATAGAATCTTCAATTACCCATTCGGGTTCATCTGACCTTTGTTTTTTGTATGTAAAATAGCCGTTTCGAAGCTCTTGATAAGCACTACAGTATTATAAGTGTAGTGGTCAAAATCTGACCCGTACAAGATCATGACACATGTCCAAGTAATTAAAAGCCTTCCCGGGTCCGAAACCATTCCAGAAGCCGCTTCTCGCTCTGAGGACAATTTCACTCTGATAGCTTCAATGCTCATAGCCATCCCGGAGTCTACCTCTTTCCGTAGACTTTAGCGAAAACCTCAACAACAGATCATCTTTGATCTTCACTTTCAGTTAGTAACCTGATCTTTCCCCACGTTCATAATGTGAAATGCTTTCTAGCCTAGACAGTTATGAACAGAGGCGGAATTTCCTGCATGTAATCCTAACAACCATCACGCTAGCAATCATGACCGTTACAACAAATCTGCACATAAAAATTGTGACAGTTATGCAAATCTCGCCAACACTCCAGCTGCCTCCAGGTCAATATTTTAGTGCAAATAGACCTCCTCCTCCAGCGAGGGGGGGCCTTCTTTTCTTTCATTAAATCCCAACTCAAGGAGATACTAATACATACTTGCATTTCCTGAGATAGGCGATTGATAGTGAATTTCCATCCTTTCTTCTCCGTGGTTTTTCTCGATTTAGATTTCCACATAAAAACATTATGGGGCATGTTGTCTGTGTTATGTTGTTATTTCGCATTTACACGATAGATTCATATTTTTGCTTGTGGTGTTGATTGACCGTCTGATCACTCACAGTGAAATATCTCCACCACAAACTGGTACTTTCATTGAGATCTGAGCTCAAGATCCCTCCACCAAAACCTTCCTCAAAGACCCTCTTCCAAATCGATGATGGCCCCAAGAAAGCAACTCGATAATAGCGTAACATCTAAGGGGTAAGGCCATTGAAATTGCTAGCAGCAAGGTGATCGGTCACATATATTACATATATATTTTCACATTACATGTTTATTATCTAATAAATCCTATTAAGAAAGTCTTATTTTTCTTTATTAAGTACATGCCCATTATTTAAGGAAAGAGAAGAAAAACAAGCCCAAAAGCACATCAAATTCTGATTTAATTCAGAATTAATTCGAAATCAGAAGATCAGGACAGATTATGGCAGATTAGGGAGGTTGAAAACTGGTCAATTTGATTTATAAGAATCCAAATCGCTTAGCTTGAGAATCACCGAAGATCAGATTAGAATCAGAGCCAAATAGTGAATCCAACTAGACAAAAGGGAGTCAAATCTCACGCAAGCCAGATCTCCACCAGGATGTAACCATTTGGCCACATCCTGGCCGCGGATCCTCGGCTAAAGCCGCGGATCCGCGGCTTGTTGGTGGAGATAAGGGGAGCGTTTGCTCCCCTTATCTCCTCACTCCTTTCCCTCTGGTTTTTATCTATAAAAGGCTGGGTTTTGTACTGAAAAAGGAGCAAAGACTAGGAGTAAATTTCTTGTTCATTTTTAAGGTTTAGATTCTTTATTAGATAGTATAGAGAAGTTGTATCTCTATTTTCTAATTTGTAATTCAGTATAAATACCAGTCAGAGGAATATAGTGATTGTAATCTGCAGATTAAAGTGACATCAATAAAGGTTCAAAGCGTCTCTTTTTCTTCTCCAATTCAAGGGTATGTCTTAATTTGTTTTCATGTCTTTTTTTGTATTATTCATAAGTACCTAAACTTGTTTTGTAGGCTCACTAATTAATCTCTTCTACCTCCTTTCTCTTGATTGATTTTTATGAAAGCGACTCTCTTGAATCATAATAATATCTGAGTTATTGTTCTTGAAAGCTCAAAAAGATGCTTTTCTTTTAAACTTGGATTTTCAAAACACAAATATCTTTAAGATGCTTTTATTCCATACTTACTTCTTCGCACTTTATGGTTTAACATTCTCTTTTTAATGTTGTGTTAAGAAAGGCTTTAATTAAAATCAAAATCATCTTATTTGTTTTACTTGGACATTAAAAGAAACTAAAGGTTTTTGCCTATGATAAAAGTGATGCACCAAAATGTTCTTGAGATAAGTAAGTCGTTGAGTAGAAAATTAGTGAGCCCAGATCTTTTCCTATATTAAAAACAACCAAACAATCTTCATCATTTTTTTTAAAGATCACCTTTTTCAAAGTCTTATTGAAGTTTAAGTTTTTCTTTAAATCACTTCCCTTCTCTCTATTCTCTTTTCAACTAAAAAACAAACACCATTCTTTACTTTCTAAAAAAAAAACACCGAAAAGCTTTCATCGCATGCCTCCTCGTGGACACGATCCGTTAGCTCAAAGCCGGACGGTAATTCTCACCGCTTTCATTTTACAATCAATTTTTGACGCCGTTACCGGGGAGGGAACGGTGTAATTGTTTTCTAACAAGTTTGGTGTCTTATTTCAGGGACGTCAAGATTTAGATTTAGCATCAAGCTTTGCAAGAAAAGACTTGTTATTCTGTGCCCCTATTCACGAAAATAGGAAAAAGAATTTCAAGAAATTGCAGTGCAAAAGTTGAAATTTTTGTTGGGCTACTAAAATTTTTTTTTTGCAGAATTATTGCTTACAAAAATAAAGTTTTTGTGTTATTATTCTTACTATATCTGATATTCACGATCCCTATTTTTAATCCAACAGTAATCTGAGTCATTGTTAATTGTTTAAAAAATATTTAGACTTGCATTTTAGGCATTTGTCTAATTACATTTATTTTACAATTACTGTTGAAGATGGCTGGAGACAAGGTACATATGCATAGTATATAGTTTAGGAAACATTCTTGGGTGATATTTGCTTTTGAATGTTACTTTTCTATATCTTGCACACTTTACGCAATCAATTCTAAGGGCAAAACCCAAATCAAGATAAGGTGGGAAACCATTACCCTTCCTTAGCACACAAACCATCTCCAAGCACGCACAACCTAAGTCTCAGTCAAATCTGATAGACGTTGGCCTTAGGGACATCTCGAACTCACTAGGAGATTATCCTAAGGGGGAAAGCGTTAGAAATCAACTCCTGCCAAATCAATTTTTAGGAAAGAGATTGAGGGGCGAAACCCCGAAGGCTGGTGGTTTGGCTTAGTTAGGCCGTCGCTTTTGCGCAGATATCTCCCACCAATCTTGCCCTGACCTGGCTGATTAGCTTGTGGTCAAAGTTTATATTATACTTCCTGTGAACAATCCACCAGTTAGGAGCTGTCTAGGTTAAGATTACCTTAGACTAGGCGTGGTTGTTTTATCTTGTTGACTATTGGTGAACTTATTTGTGATTGTGTTAATTTGTGATTGTGTTTATGTATGCAAGTGTGGTCAAGGGACCCTAATTCATCTAGGTTGACTAGAAACACATCACCACCCAAGTTTAAACCAAGACCAGATTTGGTTATGGCTCAACCGACATCTTTGCAGGATAGGTTCTATCCCATTAGAACTTCACTTCCATCTTGCATCTAACTTCCATCGGTTGGTGAATACAATTTTGAGCTCAAGCCTCGGTTTATTAACACACTCCCTAAGTTTCATGGCTTAGAGTCCAAAGATGTTTATTTCTTCATAAGAGAATTTGAGGAAGTATGTCTATTGATGAAAATCCCACACCTTGTAGATGATGCTATTATGTTGAGATTTGTCCCTTTCGCTCTTAAGGACTTAACCAAGAAATGGCTTTACAGCTTAGTGGTCGGCTCTATTACATCTTGGGATGGTTTTATCAAGGTCTTGTTGAAGAAATTCTATCCAATTCATAAGACCGCTCTCATTAGGAAGAACATCATGTAATTCAAGAAAGAACCTAGTGAACCGTTTTGGAGGTACTTTGAACGCTTTAAAGACCTCCTTGTCCAATGTCCTCATCATGGAATTGAGAAATGGCGACAATGCTAAATTCTTTATGACAGTTTAGACTACTCAACCAAGACCCTCTTAGAAAGCATGTACCAAAGGGGATTCTTGCAGAAGGATGAAAAATGAAGAATAGAATTTATAGGAGAATCTAGCTGAAAAAATCATCCAATGGGAACCTACTAGTGAAACCTCGAGAAACTCAACTGGATCTCTTTAAAAGAAGGTCTCCATTTTATTGAATCATCCATAACTAACGAGGCTAAGATAGCTAACCTAGCGAGAAGACTGGAAGCTTTAGAAACTAAGGAACCAAGTTCAGTCAATCAAGTCAGCCCAAACCAATTTCCAACTCCGGGCTGTACTTAATGTCAAGTCATGAGTCATGTGTATGAGGAGTGTCCTGTGTTTCAAGCTCAACAACACATTTCAGAACCGATGAATGCGGCCTTTTCAAGGCCGAAAAATAATCCTTATGCACCAACGTACAATCCTGGTTGGAGAAATTATCCAAATTTCTCATGGAGCTAAAATAATAATGACCACTCACGGTCAAATCATACAAGCCACTTCCTTCATGCCAATAATTCTTCCAACCATCAATCCAACTTTTCTAATTTCCATCATAATTCTCTCAACCATCCACCTAACTTTTTTAAACTATCAACAAAACTTTCCCAACCAAGCTCCACAATCTTCCTTCCAGAATCCTCAACTCGAAAGGAGAATGACTGACTTCGAGAGAAACATGAAAAAATACATGAAGAACTAAGATTCTCTCATGCAAACTATACAGAAGCTACAGGTTCAAATGAACCAATTAGCCACTCCACAGAATGAGAGACAAAAGGGTACCTTACCTAGTCAGCCAATAATGAATCCTAGGAATTCTCAACAAGCTCATTTGGCTGAGGATCAATCATTGAATCAATGTAATGTTGTTCATACATTGAGGTCAGGAAAGAAAGTTGATATCAAGTGTCAACACCATCTAATCCCATTCAGTACAACCACAATCAAGCATCCACCTCATCTGATCCCAATCCTTTCAAATCTGACGAATCTGAAATAGATAAGTCAACCAGTCAGGTGCACCAGCCTATGGTACCATTTCCTAATAGGTTGAAAAATAACAAGTAAAATCCACACATGGATAAGATAATTGAGATCTTCAATCAAGTAAAGATAAATATGCCACTTCTTGATACCATCCAACAAGTCTTATCCTATGCAAAGTTTCTTAAGGACATGTGTACCAAGAAGAGAAAGACTAATATACCCAAAAAGGTCTACTTAGCCACTAACATTGGTGAGTTACTGTCGGGTCCGATTCCTGTCAAGTATAAGGATCCAGGTTGTCCCACCATTGCCTGCAACATAGGACAAGCCAAGATTAGTCGTGCACTTTTTGACTTGGGGGCAAGTATCAACTTGCTCCCGTTCTCAGTTTATCAACAACTCAGATTGGACGATCTTAGTCCAACTCGAGTCACTATCCAACTGGCTGACCGTTCAGTGAAAGTTCCAAAGGGAGAAACTAATGATGTCCTTATTGGGGTCGGGGAGTTTATTTACCCCGTTGATTTTATAGCTCTAGAGACACAACCTGTGTCCAATCCTAGGGCTCAAACTCTTATTATCCTAGGGCGACCATTCCTTGTTACTGCCAACGCCACCACCAATTGTAGAAATGGGTCCATGAGGTTAACCTTTGGTGACATGACTAGAGAAGTCAATGTCTTCATCCTAGAAAAACAACCCCGTGATGTTGAGGACCAAACATTTGAAGTCAACCTCATTGAGAACTTAACAAGTGAACACAAAAAAGAATTAAAACTAGAAATTGAGTGTGACTTCGGATTTGAGTCTGACGACTTTAATCTTGATCAGGTTGTTGAGTCTATTGTGAATTGGGCCTTGAACCCTATTTCACCAAATATGGAGCCAATAAATTTAACTCATCCTTCCAGTGAGCCTTCATCTTCTTTAGAATTAAAAGCCTTACCTGCGCATCTCAAGTACGTCTATCTAGGTGAACAAGAGATCTTCCTGTCATCATTGCCTCCCATTTAAACGACGGACAAGAAGAAAATCTTAAAGCAATTCTAAGAAAACATAGAAAAGCTATTGGTTGGATTATGACCGATATAAAGGGATTGAGTCCAACCATAGTTCAACATCGCATTCATCTCAATGAAGATGCCACACCTAAAAGAGACTTGCAGCGTAGGTTAAATCTTATAATGCAAGAGGTTGTTCATGCTGAAATTGTGAAATTCTTAAACAATGGGATAATATATCCCATTTCTGATAGCCAATGGGTCAGTCCTGTGACGCAGTTCTAAAGAAATCTAGTTTCACCGTAGTGGAAAACGAGAACAAAGAGTTGGTCCAAACTTGACTTCCAACGAAGATCCGAGTTTGCATTGACTACATGAAGCTTAATGCTGCAACTCATGAGGACCATGTTTCACTCCCCTTCATTGATCAAATGCTTAAAAGTTTGGCGGGCCACGAGTATTACTGTTTCTTGAACGATTACTCGGGGTATAATCTGATTCCTATTGCTCCAAAGACCAAGAAAAGACTACATTCACATGTCCATTTGGGATATTTGCTTATAGTTGAATGCCTTTCGGTTTGTGCAATGCCCCAGCAACATTTCCACGTTGCATGTTGAGTCTTTTTTCTGATATAGTAGAACGATTCTTAGAAATCTTCATGGATGATTTCTCCATCTACGAAGGTTCGTTCCCTGAATGTCTCCACCATTTAGAACTTGTCCTCCAACGTTGTGCTGAGAAAAATCTGACACTGAACTGCGAGAAATGCCACCTCATGGTAAAATATGGAATTGTCTTGGGTCATGAAATCTCCAAGAAAGGAATTGAATTGGATAGAGCCAAAAGTGAGGTTATTGCTAAGCTTCTTATGCCCAAATGCGTGAAGGATATTTAATCCTTCTTAGGACACACTGATTTTTACCGAAGATTTATCAAGGATTTTAACAAGATTGCTAGACCCTTGACTAATCTGTTAGCTAAGGACGTGTACTTCACTTTCGATGCTGAATGTATGAATTCTTGGGAGAAGCTTAAGAGAGAGCTTATTTATGCACCAATCTGCACCGGATTGGTTTAAGCCGTTCGAAATCATGTGCGACGCTTCTGATTTTGCCATAGGCGCTGTCCTATGACAGCGCATTGATAACAAGCAGCACGTGATTTACTACTCTAGTAGGACTCTCATCGATACTCAATTGAACTACACTACTACTGAGAAGAAATTCTTAGCAGTAGTGTTTGCCTTAGAGAAATTTCGTCCCTACCTACTAGGGTCCAAAACTACCATTTTCAACGATCATTCTGCGCTTAGGTACCTCATGATGAAGAAGGATGCCAAGGCTCGACTCATTTGTTGGATCCTCCTTCTTTAAGAATTCGATCTCGAGATTCGAGACAAGAAAGGCGTAGAAAATGTCATTGCTGACCATCTCTCGCGAATCCCAAATCCTCCATGCAACAAATTGCCCATAAATGAGGACTTTCCTGATGAAAATCTCTTAGCTCTCTTTAGGGAACCTTAGTTTGCTGATATAGTGAACTACTTAGTCACTAACCAAACTACATCTCATTGGTCCAAAAACGATATATACCGGTTCTTATCTCAAGTCCGGTATTTCTTTTGGGAGGAACAATATCTTTTTAAGTACTGTTCTGACCAAATTATTAGGAGATGCATTCCCGATGAAGAGGTTAAGAGTGTTTATCCATTTGTCACGAACTTGCGTGCGGTGGACACCGCAAGACTACTGAAAAAGTGCTAAAAAGTGAGTTTTATTGGCCTACTTTGTTCAAAGATGCTTATGAATTTGCCAAGATGTGCCCTAGATGCCAGATGGTGGGAAGGATATCAAAACGAGATATGATACCCCTCAGCCCAATTATAGAAATGTTTAGGGCATCGACTTTATGGGTCTATTTTCTAACTCATTTAGAAACCAATACATATTGGTCGCTGTGGACTATGTGTCCAAGTGGGTAGAAGCCATTCCTAGTAGAACTAACGACATCAAAGTTGTCATAAAGTTTTTGAAAGAGAACATTTTCTCACGCTTCGGAACCCTTCGTGCTATCATCAGTGATAATGGTACTCACTTTTGCAATAGATCCTTTGAAGTTCTTATGCGAAAGTATGCCATAACTCACAAGTTGTCCACACCTTATCATCCTCAAACCAGTGGGCAAGTTGAGGTCTCCAATAGACAAATCAAGCTTATTTTGGAGGATGTGAAATAAAATCGGAAAGATTGGTCCACCAAATTTGTAGATGCCCTATGGGCCTACAGGATCGCTTTTAAGATGATTCTAGAGATATCTCCTTATAGGTTAGTCTTTGGGAAGGTTTGTCACCTACCCGTTAATTTAGAGCATCAGGCCTTAAGCAGTTGAATTTCGACTTGACTAAGGCCGGTGACCTTCGAAAATTACAAATTTTCGAATTAGAGGAGTTGAGAAATGAGGCCTATGAAAATACTAAGATCACTAAAGATAGAGTTAAGATTTTTCATGATAAACACATCATTAGAAAAACTTTTGTCCTTGGATAAAATGTCTTACTCTATAATTCTAGACTTCGTCTTTTTCTAGGAAAATTAAAATTAAGATGGACTAGGTCATTCGTTGTCAAAATCGTGTTTCCACACGGTGCTTTAGAGATCAGTGACACCAAGAATGGAAATGACTTTAAGGTAAATGGTCAACGCCGTAAACCTTTCTTCGAATCGGTGCCGGTAAATGAAACGGCTATGGGTCTTTTCGACTCAGTGTATCGTAACTTTCCTCTTTTTCATTTTATTTCATGCATCTATACATTTCTTTCATACATTGGAGACATTGCATGAGATAAGTGTGGGGGACAGGGCTCTAACATAACTAATATAACTATATAAAAAAAGAGAAAAAATAAAGAAATATATATATAATATTTATAAAAAAACTTTTTGAAAGGTAAGAACAATATTTTGATATAATTTTTGTAAGAAATTAAGTCAATTTTAAGGAATAGAAAAATCATAATTAGGATTTCTTATACTTAGTCAAAATAAAATAACTTGTTTAATTTTCAGGGTTAGGAAGAAAATTGATAAAAGTAATTTATTCTTGATCGGTACCTTGAAAAAATATGCACACTTTATACACTTACACACTTAGGGTTCAAAGACAAAATTCTTATGCCTTATAAAAGAAAAAGAATATATATAAATGCAAATCTAATTATTGATTAGCTAGGCGCTTTGGCCTAAGCAGGCCTTGGTATTTATGCAAAAGATAATTAGAAAAGTTTGAATATATATATATATATATATATATATATATATATATATATATATATATATATATAATATATATATTTATCTCCTCTGATTAGGCTGGGTATTTGTGCGTCATGAAGCATAAGTATTCACGCCTAAAAGGGGTACATTTTATAAATAAAAACCCTTGGTTTCGTGGCCTTGTTTGCTCGAGTGTTTAAGTCCTTAGGGGTATTTTCTCACGTGGTGCCCTAAGACTATTCGGTCTAGGTGTCACCGACTAAAGGCTCGTTACATGGGCAGATTAGAAAGCCAAATGAAATTGAGGAATAAATACCACCAAAAATAAATATAAATAAGGCATAGAAGTTAATATTAAAGAACCCTTAGTCAAACTTCACGGTCACGATGATACATATGACTCAGGGTAAAGTAATAGATTATATGAGAAATACAATTTGACTCCTTATTTTGTTTGATGACATATTTTTGAATAGAGATTAAGTTTAGGAATGAAAAGTTTGATATTCCAATAATTTATATATTACTTGAACTCTTACAAGTACACTTCAAATATTTTCTCCTTTCAAAATGCTTTTTGAAAATACTAATATTTTTTCTCTTTATGGATTTTGTGGGTGCATTTCCACTGAAAACTCTCACGAGATAAAACTCGTCCTCTAGGGGTAAACTAGAGGTTTAACGGCTTATTATACATGCTCAGTGCAATCGAGTAACCTGTGCAAGTGGTCTAATAATTGATTAGGATTAGTTTTGATATTTTTGCTCGAGGGCGAGCAAAAGATAAATGTGGGGATGCGGTCGGTCACATATATTTCATATATATTTTCACATTATCATGTTTATTATCTAATAAATTCTATTAAGAGAGTCTTATTTTTCTTTATTAAGTGCAGGCCATTGCTTAAGGAAAGGGAAGAAAAACAAGCCTAAAAGCCCATCAAATTCTGACTTAATTCAGAATTAATTCGAAATCAGAAGATCAGGGCAGATTATGACAGATCAGGGAGGTTGAAAACTGGTTAATTTGGTTTTATAAGAATTCAAATCGGTTAGCTTGAGAATCACCGAAGATCAAATTATAAATCCAGCCAGACAAAAGAGAGCCAAATCCCACGCAAGTCAGATCTCCACCAAGATGTGGCCATTTGGCCACATCCTGGCCGTGGATCCGCGGCCAAAGCCGCGGATCTGTGGCTTGTTGGTGGAGATAAGGGGAGCAAACGCTCCCCTTATCTCCTCACTCCTTTCCCTCTGGGTTTTTGCCTATAAAAGACAGGTTTTGTACTGAAAAAGGAGCGAAGGCTAGGAGTAAATTTCTTATTTATTTTTAAGGTTTAGATTCTTTATTAGATAGTATAGAGAAGTTGTATCTCTGTTTTAGTAATTTATAGTTTAGTCCAAATACCAGTGAGAGAGAAATAGAGTGATTGTAATTTGAAGATTGAAGTGATATCTATAAAGGTTCAAAGCGTCTCTTCTTCTTCTCCAATTCACGGATATGTCTTATTTTGTTTCCATGTTTGTTTTGCATTATTCACTTATTTTCTGGACTCACTAATTAATCTCTTCTATCTCCTTTCTCTCGATTGATTTTTATGAAAGCGACTCTCTCATAATAATGCCTGAGTTAAACCTTGTTCTTGAAAGCTCATAAGGATGCTTTTCTTTTAAACTTAGATTTTCAAAACACAAAATCTTTAAGATGTTTTTATTCCATACTTGCTTCTTCACGCTTGATGGTTTAACATTCTCTTTTTAATGATGTGTTAAGAAAAGCCTTAAGATTTAAACCAAAATCATCTTATTTGTTTTACTTGGACATTAAAAGAAACTAAAGGTTTTTGCTTATGATAAAAGTGATGCACCAAAATGTTCTTGAGATAAGTAAGTTAGTTGAGTAAAAATTAGTGAACCCAGATCTTTTTCTATATTAAAAACAACCAGACAATCTTCATCATTTTTTTTAAAAAATCACCTTTTCCAAAGCCTTCTCTAAGTTTTAAGTTTTTCTTTAAATCACTTCCCTTCTCTCCATTCTCTTTTCAACTAAAAAACAGTCACCATTCTTTGCTTTCTCAACAAAAATACCGAAAAGCTTTCATCACATTCCTCCTTGTGGACATGACCCGTTAGCCCAAAGCTAGACAGTAATTCTCATCGCTTTCATTTTACAATCACATGGTACCTCCACCAACCAACGATCATCCGTGTATCACCGAGAACACAGGTTCCCCTCGCCCTAGGGAGCAACCGTCAGTGTCTAACCACCGCATCAACAAAAAATTCAGCTCCTTTAGATGCTTATTGATATGAAAAGCAGATGAAAGAACAACAAGCTCAATCAGATAGCGATCGAGAGCAGGCAGCTCTCGATCGTGAGAATGCCATCTGTAAAAAAAAGAAATTGAGGCGGCTCAACGGCCAACTTTAGGCTCAAGTCATTGCCCTCCAGAATGATCAGTCATCAATGCAACCAAAAAGTGAACTTGAAATTGGTGTATCTCCCGACTTTCCAGTCCTCGACAAACTGATCCAAAGACGGATCGTGAAAGCCCCTTCAGTTGCCGAAGTTTTTGACTCCTCCCTCTCAAAAGAAATCCTAAAATGCTAGCTCCTGAGGAAATTTTTAACTCTAACCTTCGACTACTACTCTGGGGTAAGCGACCCCGTCCAGCACATAAGATATTTTTCGGACAAGATGGTGGTTTATTCCTGCAATGATCTACTCTTTGCATTACCTTTTCCTTCAGTCTGAAAGGTGTAGTATTAGATTGGTTCTATTCTATACCGCCTTGTTCTCTTTACAATTATGAGAAGGTAACCAAAGTGTTTCTCACTCAATATAACTCTCCCAGAAAGTCAAGAAGAACAACCATCATCTTCTCTTCGTTAAGATGAGGTAGAGTGATAACCTCAAATCATATATCAACTTCTTTCAAAGCCAACTTGCCAAAGTCCCTAACTACGGTGAAGACGTCTCCACACTCGCGTTCATCAGGGGTCTACTGATTTCTCACTCCCTGTACAAACACCTCCTCAAGTGCAATGTCACTCAGATTAGTGAGGACTTGTCACGAACTCAGCGCTACATCCAACTAGAAAAGAATTGACTTCTTTTAACTATACCACGAAGCAAGATGATGTCGGAGGAAAGTTGAAGTCTCTACATGAAGCCTCCGCTCATAGCCAAGATCAAAACTGGGGGTAACTTGTCTTCAAGAGAGAAGCGCTCCCTATCCTTCTGCCAAATCCGCCCTGAACTTACATACAATGGAACAACATTTCACTCCGTTAAGACTTTCCATCAATGAGATCTTCAACACTTCAAGGACCAGACGTTAGGCATCTGAGACCAATTCAGTAGATCCTTAACTTCCCGGAGCAGAAGAATATTACCCTACCATAACTGCAAGGGATATAAGTTTATCCATTATTGGGCCCTCCAGAAGTACCTAGAAGAGCTCATCCAACAAAGTCTCATCAAAGAGTATATTCTCACTCTTGAAGCAGCCTCTAGGTCAGGGAAGCTCAATGCTTCACAGCCTAATCAGCCACAATTTCTGATCACTTAATAGAAAACGATTGATTGATCTCATATTTCCAAGAGACAGGGCAACACTCTTATTCCTACCATTTGCTGCAAACCAATTTCGTGTATTCCATTCTAGTAAAATGACATTCTTTGCTCCTAACAATTGCAGGCCCTTCCAAGCTAGATGTTCTGTTGATGAGATTTTCCTACTGAAAATTACTCCACTGCTGGAATTTCCCCACCTGGAGTTGATCCTTTCGCTACTGGGATTTTTCCTACTCGGAGGACTGTGTCTAAGCATTTTGCTGATGGAATTTTCCCCACTCAGAATTACTCTGCTGCTGAGATTTCTCCCATTCAGAGTCCTCTTCACTGTTGAGATTTTCTTACTTGGAGGACTATTTTTGTGCGCTCTGCTAATGGAATTTTCCCACTCGGAGGCGACAATGCAGATTTTCCTACGGGCTTTTTCTTAATTAGTCTATGAAAATAGAAACCCTCTGCTACTAGATTTTCCCCACTCGGAGTCCTTACTCTGCTGTAGAGATTTTTCCCTCTCAGAGCCCCCGTTTGATGTTCTATGATCTGAAAAAAATCGCGCACAAAAAGTGTTGTTTTGAAATCACTAATTAAAGTATATGTGCTTTGGCTTTCTCGATACTTCCGTTATAGCATAAAGGCTAAACGGGTCGAATACATAGGGACGGAAAAGCGATAGAAACTTTACCGGTATGTTCACGTGTGTATGTTAACGGTTCTTCTATATTTCGGAGAATAAAAAGAAAAGAAAATAAAGAATGAAAAGAGAAGTGTACGGTGGAAACAAAGAAGTGGAAAACATAGAAGAGAAAGTATACGTGACTTTTGTATTATTTTTAAAACAAAGTAAAAAAAAAGAAAACTCATGGCTATAACTACTAATGGCTCCGCCAATCTGCGAACCTCTGAGTGATAGTTGGCTTACATGTATCCTTGGTCATCACTAGTCCTTGGTTCAAGAGTTTTACAAAGTATGACCCATAAGATCACTCTTACATCCAAACTCAATAAATAAGAGCAAGCGACACTTAAACCATCTAAACTAACTAGAGTAAGTATAAAATAAAATAATGGTAACTTGCTGGAGAGTTAGATGTTAGAGTGTTAGAATCCATCATCATGAGCCTTCAATGACTCTTACAAGAGCAAACCAAGTAGAGGCTATTAAATTTATATAGATATCAAGTAAGGAGTTAGCAAGTTAGTGGTTAGTTGCCATGAGAGAAAAAACTAAGCATGTAAAGAGTTAGAGAGAAGAAAATTAATTGAGATAAAGAGATAATCTTTCATAGAATGTCATCTTACATTACAAGAATCCTAACCTTCATCCTATACATCTCTCTCTCTTCCTATTACATGATCTACAAAGGAAATGAAAAACAAAAGAAAGAAAAAAAAACTAAACTAAACTACAGAAATGGGAGAAACTCCCCCTAAAACTCTCCTCCCTTCTGTTCTGATAAACATAGGATATTTAAGGCTAAGGGGCACGAGGGAAGCATCACCAGAAGGCCGCAGAAATGCGGTTTTTGCCGCATTTTCGTGGCCCTTCTGGGACTGCGCGCGCTGTGCCAGTGGGTGCAGACTGTTGGCTTATCCCCCTACTGATTTCTGTTGCTGATTTCTAATTTTCTACAACCTGTTTTGGCAGATCTAACTTCCAAAGTCAATGGCTATATTTGTAAGCTTTAAATCATAAAATAAATGAGATTTTTGAACTTCTTCTTCATTTCACACTGTGAACCTAGAAATATACAAGAGAGATGTTATTAACAGAATTTAATATTGAATAAATGTAAAGATGTGGTATGAAATATGCAATTTTAAAGACTAATCACACTGGAGACTAATCATTCTGCTGATGGAATTTTTCTCACTTGAATGCACAAATACTAGCCTACGGGCTCCCCTCATCTGGCCTATGGGCATATGAACTCCACGCAGTTACCCTCTGCGGGTCCATGTCATATCGTCGCTCCGCTCTAGGATTTTTCTTACTCAAAGTTGGTGCATCTAATCTGTGGGTGATGCCCCCACTTCATGTACCGAGGTCATGACTCCGCTAATGGGATTTCCATCACTCAAAAGTGACAGTGAACCTGACTCCGCTGCTAGATTTCCTCCACTCAGAGGCCCAACTCCGCTGTTAGAATTTCCCTGCTCAGAGGTTCGGATCACTGGGAATTTTTTCATTTGGAGTTAATGCATCCAATCTATCGATGGATGATACCAAACTTCAGATCTTTTTCCAATTTGCAGGTAATTGAAGAGCTTATGATTGCATAAGACACATAGTATATACATGAGAGTTTCCTCGTCTGGATTATCCCCTTAATGTACTAGTTTCGTGCGATACAGGCTAGAGCAATCAAAGGTACCAGAGAAGGTACGGTCATCGATTTATTATCCAAACATTACCTTTGTGAATGTGTACATGTGTTGCTCATCCCGAGATGATATAGTGGTGTATGTCTAACCTATCATCGCTCGAGACACATAGTATATATATGAGAGTTCTCTTATTTAGATTATTCCCACGACGTACTAGTTTTGTTTGTTTAAACGCTGAGAGTGCACAGTTTTATCGGCCCAAACTATCTAATTTTCATCTTTCATTTTCTTATAATATTGCATCTAACTCAAGTTGCATAATTGCATGTTTGTATGCACATCACCCCTCCGCTGTTAAATTTCCCTCACTGGGAGCCTCACCAAAATTTCATACTTTGCTACTGAATTTCCTTCACTCAGAGGCCTACTCTACTGTAGGGATTTTCTCTCTCAGGTTCACAGCTCTGTTGATAGGTCACACAACCACTCAGATGCATTCGTGAACCTATCTCCGCTAAGATTTCCCCTGCTCGAAGGATAAAAATTTGCAGGTACCGCTAAAGAGACAAACCCCACCGAAAACTACACTCCAAACCTTCTGGGCCCTCCATATGCATCTAGGAGTCAAAATAGACACGCTAAGGAGACATGTCCAATTCCAGACAATAATAACAGTAAAACAAGCCAGGAAAGATCCAAACAAACATTTATATTCCATAAAAATCATACATTTATTTATTATAAGTCATTCCATTCTAAATACATCCATCCGAAAACACAATTACATCTAACAAGTGATACAAGTCCTATCATGCACTGATGTTTGCTTTTGAAAAGAAATACATGCGATCCAGATCTTGCCTGTCAAATCCAACTGTAGCAAATAGGTTTCCGATGCTGAAGCAAATAAGAAGATCCACTTAGCAGAGAATGCTTCACAGAGGTGCAATCTTATTGTTCATGCCGCCATCTAAAGATCCCGTAGGAAGTTCAAGAAAGTTCCCCTCACAAAAGCAAGAGAATCTTCAGATGAAGAATCTTCTCCTCTCCGCCTGGAACACGCCTTAAAGGAAGCCAGACGGAATCGGGCAAGACATACAAACCAGTGATGATATCACAGAACTAATCTTTTGTTTTAAGGAAGAGTTCGAAGCTCCGTAAGGAGTGCTTCATTGGCGACATTCTGAGGAATACGCTTATACTACCCTCTTGTTTCTCGCCTTAAGAAAAGAGTCTCCAAATGCGAGAACGACAGGATCTGGGCAGAGTGAAGAGTCCAAGGAAAGCAAGACTACTTGGAAGACACCTCCTCCTCAGTAACCATCTAGGGCAGTCTCCACTCCTATCTCATCCATGCTACAAGGAAAGAAGAATTCCGAGCACCAAGATGATAATTGGTTTGGCCCGATCAGAGATCAGACGAGCAAACCAAGTCAAAGCAAGAGCCTAATCTCCTTCCTGATAACAGAGCCTTTCGTGAAAATTGATGTTTTGTAATAAGCTCATCGTGAAGACTGATATATTGCGCCAATTACTTCCAGTATCTCCATCCTCTCCATCTCTTTCCTCCATTGAATGAAGAAAAGGAACGACATTGTAACCCATCAGAGCAAAGAGTTTAAGAGCAAGGACTTTTCAGAAAGAAGACAAGCAGTTTTCACCATAGGACTACACTCTATTTATAGATGGAGGAGTTGAAACATCCCCAATTCAGATCTCTGATCCCCAAAAAATTCATCCACATCTCAGGATTCTTGGTCAACCAAATCAACAAAAATCAACGACCTATATCACACGATCTCAGTCATTAATTATGGTACAAAGATTCTAAAAGACACCAGTTACTAATTTCATGCCAATCTAAATCAATCGATGCACAAGCTATTATCTAACCATGCAATCTCAGGGCGAAATTCAAAAGATCTGTATTAATAAACTAGATCTCCTTTTGCCAACCAATATCAAATCAAGGGCAAAGCACCAAAAAATCTTTGACCAGCTCCACTCCCCACTTCTCTCGTATAGACTTTGAGAAGTAGAAGAGCAGAGGGTATCTGTACTAGTTAAAATCTGACCCGTACAAGATCATGACATGTGTCCAACTAATTAAAAGTCTCCACAGTTCTGAAACCATTCTAAAGGCCTCTTCTCGCTCCGAGGATAATTCCACCCTAATGGCTTGAATGCTCACAGCCATCCCAGAGTCCACCGTCTTCAGAGACTTCAGTAAGATAATCTCGACAACAGATCATCCCTGATCTTTACCTTCAGTTATGCAACCTGATCTTTTTTCACATTCATAACATGAAATGTCTTCTAACCTGGACAGTTATAAACTGAGGTGGAATTTCCAGCATGTAATCCTAACAACCATCTTGCCAGCAATCGTGATCGTTATAACATATTTGCATATGAAGATTGTGACAGTTACACAAATCTCGCCAGCGTCGTCAACAGTTTAGTACAAATAGACCTCCCCCTTCAGTGGGGGGACCTTCTTTCCTTCCGTTCTATCCTAACTCAAGAAGATACCAATAAATGCTTGCAATTCCAGAGATCGGCGATTGATAGTGAATTTCCTCTATCCTTTCTCGTGATTTTTTCCGATTTGGATTTCCACGTTAAAACATTGTGTCCCTACTTATGGTCTGTGCTGTGTTGTTATTTCGCATTTACACGATAGATCCATATTTTTTTGCTTCTGGTGTAGATTGACAATTTGATTATTCGTAGCGAAAAATCTCCACACAACAGACACTAAACATGATAAAATAGTAGTTAGTTGATATAAAGTAGGCATTGAAATATTGATTTATCATGGCTGTTTGTATCGTTACATGCTTTTGCTTCATTAATGTTTATATTATTGCATGTATTACTCTAGCATCATGAATATTAATGTTTACTATAGTAGATAACACACCGATGAAGATATATATATATATATATATATATATATATATATATATATATATATATATATATATATATATATATATATATATTTATTTATTTATTTATTTATTTATATATTCAAGTTAAAGAATTTATAAAAGAGCTTTTTTAATTGCATATATAATTCATGTGGATAATAGACGGCCCAGAGGAAGACTATTATTTGGTCAAATTGTGTATGGCGTCAGATACTTGATGTAGGTAATGCATGTGGAAGAACCATGGTGTGTGGTAATCAGCCCAAAGGAAGGTTGTCGCCACTATAGGCTCATATTGCATTACTTTCATAGTTTGATGGTGGAATAAGAATCCAGATGCGTAAATTTGTGTAGCTCATGCGTGAGATAATCAGCCAAAAGGAAGGTTTTCATTATTGTCGAGTCATTATATATAATATATGATCAATATAAATAACTTAAACTTTGGGACTAATCTTATAAATGGGTAGTCGGCCTAAAGGAAGGATATTATCTTATATAAGACCTAAACTTTAGGTTATCTATATTGGACCATTACAATGTTGACATAGAGAGACGTAATTTGTTTTGAAAGTTTGGTTGCAAACTCTATCGGTTAGACTGCTTGTATTTCTGAAATTTAATTTTATAGCTATTACAGAAAAAATTTTATTAAATACAATGTTTATGTAAAATTGACGATAAATTGTATTCTTATGTAGTCTAAATTGAATGGTATAAACTTTAAGAAGTGAAAAGACCACTTAAAGACTGTTCTTGGATTCATGGACCTAGATTATCCCCTAAGGATTGCTAGACCCCTATCGTTATTAACAAAAGTTCAATTGAATAAAAGACTAATTATAATAAGGAGTGATTCAATTGGATGTGTCTAGTGGTCATAAAATATTCTATTTTTAGAGCTATTAGAGATTTTATACCTGATAAAGTTAGTGCTAAGAGTTTCCTTACTAATCGATACACTAAATCGTATATAGTTGAGTCCTTCACGCTTGCAAGCTAGTAAATATTCGCTATAATGATAAAGAAAACATAGTAGAGTACATTATGAAATATTTTCTTGTGTAATTCATGTGATGCAAATTTAGACTCAAATGCTCTATAATGTTCAACTATGAGGATAAGGTTTGGGGGTTATCTAGACTTACAACCATCAACAATCTCATGAGAGTTTTTATTTATTTCTCCCAACTCAGAGAAAATGATGAACACATCATGCCAGTTGCTAGTTGTTTTATGCCTTAGTTTATTTTGAGATTAGTCGTGTTTATTTATGTGGGTGTTTAGTATCACATCGGTTATCCCTTAAAATTGCTCTTTTATAAAGCTTATAAATAGGTTTCAGTACTTTTTATTCAGAAGACAATAAGTAAATGAAAATTTTCAGTTATATTTCTTGAGCCCTTAAGTTCTTGAGATTGGAATGTGAAGCTCGTGGCTCCAATCTTGTTTCTAAATAAAAGGCACTAAAATTGAAACTCTCTGAAGAGATTCTAGTGCACTTCATTCTGATCTATTTTCTTGCAAAATATAATTCTTTTCAAAATTATTTATAATGCTCAAAGGGAAAAGTGGAGTCTCACTGAGCTCATTGGTCACTACGTCGGGAAGAAGAAAGATTGAAATAAGAAAAAACTGAAAGTGCTTACTTAACATTTCAGAGTAACACCTCTAATACGAAAAAAAGTGTAACCAAAATAGGAATACAAACACCACTACAGTAGCTGATCTGACAGTGGCAAGGTACAGAAGAAGAAGCTTAAGGTCATTGCATGTTTTTTCTGCAAGGAAGTAGGCCATCTCAAGTAGGATTGCATAAAGTATCATAAATGACTAATTAAAAGGATATATCTCATGTTTAAATTTATTTTGAAATTAATTTAGTTTCAGTGTCACCCAATACATAGTGGATAGATAATTCACATAAGTAATTTAATGCGAAACTTTCAAACTCAAAAGAGACCCAGCCCAACTGAACATACGTTTATATGGGCAAGGAAAATAAAGCTGCAGTTGAAGTTATTAGATTTTATAGGCTTAGATAAGATTCTTATTTTATTTTAGATTTGGATAAGACTTTATATGTACCGTCTATTAGGTGAATCTTATTTTTATTTCATTGTTAGACAGGTCTGATTTATTTGTCACTATTGGTAATAAAATGGTTAGTCTATATTTAAAGCTGTTGGCACTGGAATCGTGATCGATGATTATAAAATTAAATCTTCATGCTTTATATTCTAAATCTTTGTACGTAAATAATAATGGTATTAAGCGAACATTAATTAAAGAAAACATTTAGAGTTTATGGCATAAGCTTTAGGACACATCTCGAAAGAGAGAATCCAAAAGTTTATGTCTAATAGAGCTATAGGTCTTTTAGATTACTTCAATTTTGGAGTACATATAAATTTTATAAAGGGCAAAAAAATAAACATTAGGAAGTTTGGTGCTAAACGGAGTTCAGGCATCTTGGATTTGTTGTATATAAATATGTGTGGTTCATTCCCTACAGCTTCTTGGAATATCAAAGATATTTCATCACTTTCACGGACGATTACTCCCACTAGCGGTACCTGTACCTGATACATGAGAAATCTTATTCACTGAACATGTTAAAAATCTATAAGACTGAAGCTGAAAATGATTAGAATAGAAAAACTAAAGTCATTAGATCTGACCATGGTAGTGAGTACTATGTAGATACGATGGATCAGATAGATATCCATGACATTTTCCCAATTTTCTAGAAGAGCGTGATATTATAGCCTGTACACTATATCAGAGATACCTTGTCAAAATAGTGTTGCTGAGAGATGAAATTGCATACTAAAGGATATGGTTAGGAGTATGATAGCTCACACTACTCTACTAGAGTTATTATGAAGTGAAACCTTAAAGACGGCTTACCTCCTTAATAGAGTACCTAGTAAAACAGTAGCTAAAATGCATATGAGTTATGGACTGAAAAAACTCCCAGTATTAGGTATCACCATGTTTGGGGTTGTCCAGGTGAAACTCGGCTTTATATGCCATAGGAGAAGAAGCTGGACTCTATGCAATTAGCTATTTTCATTGGGTATTTACGAGGTCTAGAAATTTTCAGATTTTATTGTCCCTTCACTAAGAACATAGTAGAGACAGATAATGCTGAATTTATTGAGAATAGTCAATTACATAAGGATTTCAAATTTGAAGAAGAAATTTAGTTATACTCCTGACAACTATTTCAAATGATAAAGTAATTATTCCACTTCAGTATGAAAATACAGTTATGTCATACAAGGTACAAATACAGTTCATACTGAAGTAGATTCTGCCGATAAGGTAGAGCCTAAAAATTCTAAATCATAAGTGCCTAAAAGATCAGTTAGAGAGAGGAAATCATCCATTGCAAATAACTATATAGTTTATTTTAAAGAGCATGAGTTTGACATAGGGTTAGAGGATGACCCCACATTCTTAAATGAAGCTAAAATCAGTGTTCACTTTTCTAAGTGGTCAAATGCTATAAAAGATGAGTTAAAGTCCATGAAGTATATTGACGTTTGTGGATCTAGTCGAGTTACCTAAAGGAAAAAAAACTGATTGACTATAAAGTGGAGTTTAAAACCAAACAAGATTCGAAAGGAAATATCAAAAGCTATAAGGCACCTCTTGTCACAAAGGGATGTTGGAACTTATTTTGATGAAAACTTTTGTGAAGCATTTCATTTGGAGCTCTAACACACGACGAATCAAGAGTTCTTCATAATCAAGATATCCCAAAGAGAGTTGATATGATGTGATTTGTAATTGTGAAATAGCATGTCAAAAGCCTTGATGTACACACACATATCATGTCTATATAGTCGACTTATAACTCCTTATAGTCGACTAATCCATTTGGTAGTCGACTAACTCAAACCCCCTAGTCGACTAGTCATGTGTCCAAAAGAAACCCAACTCTCTGTTTGTCCATTAGTCGACTTGACAGACAATATTAGTCGACTAATAGACCTTGTAGTCGACTAACCCTATTCCCATAGTCGACTAATCCATGATCCAGTCGACTTATAAGTAGTTGCAGTCGACTTGATTCAATTATCCAGAAACCTGTCACTTGAGCTTATCTTAACCTAGTCGACTTATAGTCAATACTAGTCGACTAACTTTTGGAAAATTGCCTAGTATAGTCGACTAACTCAAAAGGCAAGTCGACTATAGGTAGTTTCTGACTGTTGGACAGTTTCTGTTATCTGGTCTTTGTGCAACGTTTTCCAACGTTCTAATCTTTTGAATTGCACCTATAACTACCCTAACTAACCCTAGAGTGCAGCTATATAAAGGGTTGTTATTCTAAAGGCCAAATACCAATCCTAATCTTCAGTTTTCTAAATCAAAAATTCTACCAAACCTGAAAACTGTTTTTCCACTTCAGTTCTTCACCAAATTCAAATTCCTTTGTGAAGTTCTCTGAAGTTTGTCTCCTATACTAGACTTGTCCACGTTCACATACAGTACCAAGGCTTATAGGAAAGTGTTGTAATACTCAAAGCAATTATTGTACACGGGTGTCTTCTTGGTGTAGAAGCAGTTGTACAAGGTGAAGTTTGTTCTCTTGGTGTAGAGAGGTGTACACATTTGGCAAAGGAGATTTGTCAAGTGGTGTGCATGGTTGTGATTTTGGGTGTACAAAATCAAGGATAAAGAAAAATCTCAAGCGGGTGGCTTGGGGACTGGATGTAGGTCACGAGGACCGAACCAGGATAAATCTCTCGTATTTGCGTTTGTCTAAATTTTTCTAAGATTTGATTTCCTTTTTGCAAGTGTACTTATTTCTTAACTTAATCCTTCTTTGTTTAGTATTTGTGTTGACTTTATATTTTAGATCATAAGTGCCAACAGAAAAAGTTTCGCAATTGGCATCATCTCGGGACCAACATTTGGTATCAGAGCAGGTCTCACATTTGGTATCAGAACCCTGTATACCTAGTCAACAACAAGGATGGCAACGGAGTTTTCATCATCCCAATTCAAGGAAGGACATTCTACACAACGTCCACCGTTATTTGACGGATCCAACTACAACTATTGGAAGTGTAGAATGAAGATCTACTTGCAATCGCTGAACTACAAACTTTGGAACATCATAGAAGCATCGTACACCAAGACAACAACCAACTATAACGCTTGGAGTGATGATCAAAAGAAGAATGCGAATCTTGATGCCAAAGCGATGAATGCCTTGTTCTGTGCCTTAACCAAAGAATAGTTCAACCGTGTGTCAACAACCACTTCTGTACATCAAATATGGCATACTCTTCAGGTAACACACGAAGGCACAAGTAAAGTTAAAGAATCTAAGATATCTGTTCTTGTCCACAGGTTTGAATTATTCAAAATGGAGGAGAATGAAACCATATCAGAAATGGTTACAAGATTCACCGACATTACCAATTCCTTAGCATTCCTTGGAAAGGACTACACCCAAGTCGAAAAAGTTCGCAAGATCCTTCGTGCACTCACACCAGAATGGGAGAAGAAGACAACAACAATTGAAGAAGCCAATGATCTCTCAACTTTGTCGTTAGAAAATCTAATCGGTAATCTAATGGCATATGAAGTGCAATTGGAAGAAAGAAAGAAGGAGGAACGTCAACACCACTCAAAGAAGAAAGAACTTGCCTTCCATGCATCCTCCGACACGGACGATTCCAATGACGATGAAGAGGAGATGGCAATGCTATCAAAGAAATTCAGGAAATTTCTTAAGCAAGGTAAATTAAATGCTTTAATTGTAACAAAACAGGTCATTTGAAGAAGGATTGCCCTTTGCTCAAGAATAAAGGCAAATACATGAGCAAAAAGTTCAGAAAGGTGAAAGACTATGAAGCCTCATGGGAAAACAGTGATTCCTCGTCCTCTGACGAAGAAGAAACCACAGAACGTGTCAATCTTTGTTACATGGCACTAGAAGATGATGAGATATCGTTTACTGAACTTTCAGATGCATTTTATGAATTGTTTAATGATCTGAAAATGAAAAACTAAAAAATAAAGTTTTATCAAAAGAAAATGAAAAACTTTTAAAGGAAAATTCATGTTATGCTTTACAAGTTTCTTGTATAAACTCTCAAAAAGATGAATTTGAAAAAGTAATATCATCTTTGAAAAATGATAATGAGAAGTTTATCAAAGAAAATATTTTTCTTCAAAAAGAAACTATGTCTTTGAATGAAAGGATTTCTATATTGGATAAAGACATGTTAGTTTTCAAAAAGAAATATGAAGATATTTTGCAAAATGTGACTAAGTTCAATCAAGGAAAAGAAAAGATGAATGATTTATTATCTTTTCGGAAGTTGTCACATAATAATTATGGTATTGGATATATTAAAAATTCTTCATATTGTAGTAATCCATATAGTTCTTTTGTAAAAAGAAAGTCTAAGAAAATAAGTTTATATGGATTCCTAAGAATTTAAGTGTTCATGATAAAAATACATATATTGCATCATACATTCATGATATATGTAATTCTTGCAACTATGTGTATACTAACAGGTGGAAAACAAATTCTAAATGGATTTGGACTCCTAAAGGTTAATATGTTCTTTTACGTTTGGTACCATCTAACGTTTATCTTGCAGGTACTATATAAGAAAATTGATGAGAACATATATATGTATATAGTTAATGATATATTTGTTGTAGGGGGAGAACAAAGCATTTTTCTATCTGTTATAACCCAATTTCTGCAGGGGGAGAAAAATATAACCTATTTTTACAGGGAGAGCATATGTGCACACAAAGCGCCATCATCAAAAAGGGGGAGAATGTTGGAACTTGTTTTGATGAAGACTTTTGTGAAGCATTTCATTTGGAGCTCTAACACACGATGAATCAAGAGTTCTTCATGATCAAGATATCCCAAAGAGAGTTGATATGATGTGATTTGTAATTGTGAAATAGCATGTCAAAACCCTTGATGCACACACACATATCATGTCTATATAGTCGACTTATACTCCTTATAGTCGACTAATCCATTTGGTAGTCGACTAACTCAAACCCCCTAGTCGACTAGTCATGTGTCCAAAAGAAACCCAACTCTCTGTTTGTCCATTAGTCGACTTGACAGACAATATTAGTCGACTAATAGACCTTGTAGTCGACTAACCCTATTCCCATAGTCGACTAATCCATGATCCAGTCGACTTATAAGTAGTTGCAGTCGACTTGATTCAGTTATCCAGAAACCTGTCACTTGAGCTTATCTTGACCTGGTCGACTTATAGTCAATACTAATCGACTACCCTTTGGAAAATTGCCTAGTATAGTCGACTAACTCAAAAGGCAAGTCGACTATAGGTAGTTTCTGACTGTTGGACAGTTTCTGTTATCTGGTCTTTTTGTGCAACGTTTTTCAATGTTCTAATCTTTTGAATTGCACCTATAACTACTCTAACTAACCCTAGAGTGCAGCTATAAAAGGGTTGTTATTCTAAAGGCCAAATACCAATCCTAATCTTCAGTTTTCTAGATCAAAAATTCTGTCAAACCTTCTTCACCAAATTCAAATTCTTTTG
>JAVJIF010026813.1:0-49998 GCA_038442645.1 Agave tequilana | reverse complement strand
GAACAGTAACGGGCAGATTTTTAAGTGAGCTGTTTATTTTTGTCTTTTGTGTTTAAAAGTTCGTTTAAGGATATATTTTGATCTAATTACCTCCTAAACATCAGTAATATGTTTTATCTCTAAACCCTAGCCCTCTCCTATAAATAGGGGTGTTTGGGGAGAGATGGTTACAACATTCATTGCTACAAAATTCAAAAGTTTAAGGCTTTCAAAAGTTCTTGGTTTTTGTGCTAAATTCTCTCAATTTCTGAACGGTTTTTCAAAAGTTTTTCTCTGATTTCAATTTCTTTTCCTTACACACAAAGAGCTTCAATTCTACTCATTATTCTCTAAGGACCTTTGTAAGGGAAGAGATTTTTGAAAGAGAGAGTTTGTGGTCTTGTGACTACTCAGAGATTCTTGTGATTGTAATTGTGGAGTTGGGTACTCCGGTTGTAATTATTCTTTGTGATAGTGGAAGTAGCTAGAATCCTTCTGGGGAAGGCGGGGAGTAGTAGAGGTGCTCGAACCTCGATAACATATCCTTGTGTTTGCGATTGGTTTACATTCTTGCAATCCTTACTCTACTTTGCTTGCACTTATTACTTGCTCATCATATTCATTGTCATATTTACTGCTTGCATTCATCTTGTAATTCTTGATTGTGATTATTGTAGCTTTAAATTTTTATTTGCCCTTTGATTAGCATTGTCACCTATTCACCCCCCCCCCTCTAGGTGACTTTTCAATTGGTATCAGAGCTTGGACTCTAGGTTTGGCTTAACATCCATAGAGAGATCCTTAAAACTGCTAATCAACATTTTCATTTCATTCATTCATCACTAGTAAACATGGCCGACAACATTAAATCCCCACCTAAATTTGATGGCCTCAATTTCCCAATTTTGGAAGGTTATGATGACTATATTTTTGCAATCTTTGGGTAGCTTAGTAGCCAAGTCCTTGGACAAACCCTATGAAGCACCCGATGGTGATGAGAGCACTTGGACCGACCTTGACTTTAAATTATATGAGGCTAACTCCAAGGCTCAAAACTCCCTATTGACCGCCTTGAATGAGGATGACCTTACACGGGTAATTCATTGCCAATCCGCCTATGAGATTTGGCAACACTTATTGGTCACAACACGAGGGGACTTCACAAGTCAAGAGAGCTAAGATAGATCTCTTGAGGTCCCAATATGAGTCATTAAAATGCTTGATGATGAGTCTATGATAGTATGGCTACAAGGTTTACTAAAATCACTAATGGTCTTTCTTCCTTAGGTGATGACATCTCCAACGATCAAAAGGTGCGGAAAGTAATTCGGGCTCTCCTTCATCATGGGAGATCAAGGCCACCACCTTGAAGGAGTTGAACGATAAGGACGAGATGGACTCATTAGTCTCATTGGGAACCTAAAGACCCATGAGATGGAGAAGAAGGCAAGAGAAGAGGCCACTACTTCAAAGAAGAAATCCATAGCCTTCAAGACTTCATCCACCAATGATGACGATGAAGATGACGAAGAAGAAGATGAGGAGCTTACTCTACTTGTTCGCAACGTCAAGAGGATGTACCGGAAGAACAAGCTCAACTTCCGGAGAAAATTTGAAGGCAAAGAGGAGCGGAGGATCATTTGCTATAATTGCCGCAAACCCGGACATATCATGGCGGATTGTCCGGAGTTCAAGAAGAAGATGACTTCCTCCTTCAAGCCAAAGAAGCCGGAGGAAGAAAGCTACAAAGCTACGGGGATTCGGAAAGCGAGTCCGAAGAGGAGGTGGATCAAGTTAATATGTGTTTCATGGCAAACACACCCAAGGTAACCCCCTCAATCCCTTGATGATGAAGATGATGATGTAAGTAAGGAAGTTCTAGTACATGCCTTTGTAGAACTTTCTGAAACTTATGATAATAAGAAACTTGAATGCTTAAAATTACAAAAAGAAGTTGCTTTTCTTAAGAATCAACTTGCCATTGTTTCTAAAGAAAAAGATGATGTTTCTTCTAATTTCATTTCCATGCAAAAAGAATTTTGTGCCTACAAGAGTTCTTGTAAGGCAAAATCTCCTATTATTGATATACAAGAAATTTCTTCTTTTAATAAAAAATGAATGATTTTGAAAAATTTTAAATGATTGTGCTTTTAATACCAAGAAACTTGAGAACATGTTTTCTAAAAGCACACTCACATGCTAACACTTCACAAGCTAAGATTCTCATGCTCACACCACTCATGCTAAAGTTTCTCATGCTCACAAATCACACACTCACTATGCTTTTAAATATGGTAGAGTGTATAGATGCACATATTGTGGTAAAAATGGACATTTAGCTAAGTTTTGCTATGATCAACTAAATAGAACAAAAATCTTGTTTGGGTTCATGACACTAACCTAGAGGACCCAAGAAAATGTGGGTACCAAAATCAAGTCTTAAATTGGATGTAGGTACACACCAAAGCTCCAAGACGTAGGAGCGGTGGTACCTTGATAGTGGCTGTTCAAGACACATGACATGGGACATTAACAACTTCACAACCCTATCAAGGTACATGGAAGGTGGCACCGTCACCTTCGGGGATGACTCCAAAGGAACTATCATCGGTATAGGTAACATTCAAATTGGTGCATCTCCTATTATTGAGAATGTTGTTTTAGTAGATGGTTTAAAACATAATTTGCTTAGCATTAGTCAACTTTGTGATCGTGGACTTAAGTTGTTTTTGATGATACTTCTTGTAAGATTTTTGATGTTAAATCCGATGTTTGTATTCTCACCGATTTCGTGATAATAATGTTTATATTATTGACATGCTTAATTTAGATTGTTCTACTAAATGCTTGAATGCTTTTGATGAAAATTCTTGGCTTTGGCATAGAAGACTAGGACATGCATCTTTTGACCATATTTCTAGGATTAATTCAAAGGAATTGGTGAAGGGTATACCTTGCTTGAATTTTGAGAAAGACCGCATTTGTGGTGCGTGCCAACTGGGAAACAAACCAAGTCTTCCTTTAAACCAATCAAGGATATCATGTCAACTAGGCCTTTAGAATTAATTCATATGGATCTTTTTGGACCAACTAAAAACTAAGAGTTTAAATGGAGTAGATTTGCATTTGTTTTGTTGATGATTTCTCCCGTTTTACTTGGGTTTTTTTATAAATAAAGATCAAACTTTTTCTCATTTTAGATTTTTCGAAAAAGAGTTGAAAAAGAAAAGGGTTTTCCAATTTTGAGAATAAGAGTGATAGAGGTGGTGAGTTTGTTAACCAACTCTTCATGACTTATTGTGATGAAAAGGGAATTAAGCATGAAATGTCTTGTCCTAGAACTACAACAAAATGGAGTTGTAGAAAGGAAAAATAGAACACTTCAAGAGATGGCTAGGACAATGATAAGTGAGTATGACCTCCCTCAATATTTATGGGCGAGGCCGTAAACACCGCATGCTATATATCGAATCGTATTTATTATGCAAAAATTCTTCAAAAACTTCTTTTGAAATGTATCATTCTAGAAAACCAAATGTTGCATATTTTAAAGTTTTTGGATGCAAGTGTTTTGTTTTGAATACTAAGGATAATTTGGGTAAATTTGATGCTAAGGCTTATGAGGCTATCTTTGTTGGATATTCCTCTACTAGCAAAGCATATAGAGTTTCATTAGATCTTCTCAAACCATTGAAGAATTCATGCATGTTAAGTTTGAAGAATCTAATGTGGTTGTTAAGAATGTTGTAGAGATTGAACCATTAGGTGAAGACATGGAGAGACTATCCTTGAAGGACTCACCACTCAAGAAGAAAAGCTAGATCCTATTGGTGAAGTTCAAGAGGATAAGGAGGAAAGCACTCAACCGCTTCCTAAAGCTTGGAGATACGCTACAAATCATCCTAAGGAGCTCATCTTGGGTGATGCATCTAAAGGAGTCACAACGCGCTCCAAACTCCATGACCTATGTGGTAACTTTGCTTTCATTTCTCATTTTGAACCAAAAGGCATTCTCGAAGCCGAGACGGACCCATATTGGTTACTTGCCATGCAAGAGGAACTCAATCAATTTGAGCGCAACCAAGTTTGGCACCTTGTTCCTAAGCCTCACGATAGACCAATAATTGGTACTAAGTGGATCTTTAGAAACAAGATGGATGAGTCCGAAAATGTCATTAGGAATAAAGCTAGGTTAGTGGCCCAAGGTTACACTCAAATTGAGGGAATTGACTTTGAGGAGACCTTTGCACCCGTAGCACGGCTTGAAGCCATACGGATGACACTAGCGTTTGCATGTTTTAAAAATTTTAAACTTTTTCAAATGGATGTGAAAAGTGCATTTTTGAATGGTTTTATTAATGAAGAAGTTTATGTTTCTCAACCTCCCGGTTTTATGATCATGTTCATCCCGATTTTGTTTTTAAACTTGATAAAGCTTTGTATGGATTGAAACAAGCTCCAAGAGCTTGGTATGAAAGGCTTTCTAGTTTTCTCATTTCAAATGATTTTATTAAAGGCAAAGTAGACACAACTCTTTTCACTAAGCATGTTGATAATGATATTTTAATTGTGCAAATTTATGTTGATGATATAATTTTTGGATCTACTAATGAGCTTTTATGCAAGGATTTTGAGAAGGTCATGCAACTTGAATTTGAAATGTCTTCAATGGGTGAGCTCAATTTCTTCCTTGGACTCCAAATCAAGCAATTGCAAGACGGAAACTTCATTAACCAAGCCAAGTACGCAAAGGAGCTAGTAAAGAAGTTTGGGCTTGAAGGATCAAAGGCTTGCAACACTCCAATGGCAACTACAACCAAGCTTGATAAGGACGAAAAAGGTAAAAATGTTGATATTAAATTATATAGAAGCATGATAGGAAGTCTTTTATATTTGACGGCAAGTACGCCGGATATCATGTTTAGTGTGTGTCTTTGTGCTAGATTCAATCGTGTCCTAAAGAGTCTCATCTTATTGCGGTAAAACGCATTATTCATATATTAAGGGCACTATTGGAATGGGTCTTTGGTATCCGAAAACTATAGATTTTTCAATGACTAGTTATTCGGATGCCGACTATGCGGGTTGTAGAGTAGATAGAAAGAGTACTAGTGGGACATGTCAATTTCTTGGTAATTGTCTTGTTTCATGGTCCTCTAGGAAACAAAATTTCGTTGCTCTCTCAACCGCCGAGGCGGAGTATGTTGCCGCGGGGGCTTGTTGTGCACAAGTCCTTTGGATGAAACATACTCTCCTTGATTTTGATTTGCACTTGATCATATAAAAATATTTTGTGATAATACTAGTACTATACACATGACCAAAAATGCAAATCACATAGTAAGACCAAGCACATTGAGATTAGATATCACTTTCTTAGAGATCATTTTGAGAAAGGTGATATAGATATTGATTATGTTTCCACGGATTTACAACTAGCCGATATTTCACTAAACCTCTTGATTTTGCTAGATTTTCGTTTATTTGTGGAGAACTTAATGTTTGTATTATTGAATAGACATGTTTTTTCATAACCCTTTTTGATGTATGACAAAAAGGGGGAGAATAAGTTTACATGGACAAAAATAAGTTTTATGAATTTAATATTTTGGTTTTATGAATTTTGTGTTTTAGTTGTTTTGGTATTTTTGGTATTCTTGTGTTTTAGTTGTTTAGTTGTTTTGGTATTTTTGGTATCAAGAGCAATTTTTGTGTTTTATATATTTGTTTTAATTAGTTTCAATAATTGGTGCATCATTTCAATTATTGGTATCTAGAGCATATTTTGTGTTTTATGTATAGCATAATTTGAGGGGGAGTTTTCTCCTCCCCTATATTTTGTTAATAGCCTATTTGTTTTGTCATCATCAAAAAGGGGGAGATTGTTGGCCCAAGAGGTTACACTCTCCATTTGTCTTTTGGTTTTGATGATGACAAACCAAATATGAGCTATTTGGTACTAACAAGTTTGTTAAGATGAGTTTCAGGTTTTGTACCATGTTTAGAGACCATTCGCTTAGCTATTGCAAGAACTTCTAAGTTCCACAAAGCAAGGAAGGCAAATTGCACATCAAGGAAGGATCATAGAAGAGAAGGCACTAGCAAGGCATAGGATGCTCAAAGACTTGAAGATTGCACAAGAAGTCTTCATGTAATTTGTTTTTCAGTTTATAGTATGTTAAAGAATAGTGGATAGGTTTGAAGCTCTATCACACACGTTTTTGCGCACATGCTCATTCCAAAAAATTTCTTATAAATTATACAAAAATATTTGCATACAAGTTTTTGCCTACAAATACATCTTTAGTTTAATTCTATTCCCTGTTCAAAAGTATTTTTGTTAAAATCAAAATCCTCTTTATTTTCTTTTCCAAAAATGATTTTTGACCTGATCCGGTCGACCGGGACAGTCGACCGAGTCTGTGTCAGTCTGGTCCGGTCGACCGGACCAGTCGACCGCAGTTCTGGCAGAGGCACGTATCAGTGTGCATGTCTGCCAGTCGACCGGGCGGGTCAACCGAGATATTGTTTTTGCTCACAGGTTTTCTCAGTCGACCGGGTCGGTCGACCGCTAACCTATAACGGTCAAATTTTTGATCTACCGGTCGACCGGCCCAGTCGACCGATGTGTCCGTTGAACAGTAACGGGCAGATTTTAAGTGAGCTGTTTATTTTTGTCTTTTGTGTTTAAAAGTTCGTTTAAGGATATATTTTGATCTAATTACCTCCTAAACATTAGTAATTATGTTTATCCCTAAACCCTAGCCCTCTCCTATAAATAGGGGTGTTTGGGGAGAGATTGGTTACAACATTCATTGCTACAAAATTCAAAAGTTTAAGGCTTTCAAAAGTTCTTAGTTTTTGTGCTAAATTCTCTCAATTTTCTGAAGGGTTTTTCAAAAGTTTTCTCTGATTTCAATTTCTTTTCCTTACACACAAAAGAGCTTCAATTCTACTCATTATTCTCTAAGGACCTTTGTAAGGGAAGAGATTTTTGAAAGAGAGAGTTTGTGGTCTTGTGACTACTCAGAGATTCTTGTGATTGTAATTGTGGAGTTGGGTACTCTGGTTGTAATTATTCTTTGTGATAGTGGAAGTAGCTAGAATCCTTCTGGGGAAGGCGGGGAGTAGAGCTGGGTGCTCGAACCTCGATAACATATCCTTTTGTTTGCGATTGGTTTACATTCTTACAATCCTTACTCTACTTTGCTTGCACTTATTACTTGCTCATCATATTCATTGTCATACTTACTTGCTTGCATTCATCTTGTGATTCTTGATTGTGATTATTGTAGCTTTAAATTTTTATTTGCCCTTTGATTAGCATTGTCACCTATTCACCCCCCCTCTAGGTGACTTTTCAGATATTCCCGATATTGGACATGAGAGCTGTTGATATGCGATATGTGGAATTCCACATCTACTGTTCCCGTTTCCCGTTATATGAGTCCCGTTATATTGTTCCCGATTCCCGTTATATTGTTTTACGCTATCAACAGAGCTCTGGTCCAGTTATCATGTTACCCGTATCATGTACTGTTATTTGTTCTTGTCACATTGTATACTTGACGTATCAGATAATAATGATAACTTGGGTATGGGGGAGACTTGATGGTTGATTAGATCTTATCGGGTGATGTACTGGATCCATATTGTTAGTCCCACTGCAGGGGACGGTAGTGCTACCTACCACTCGCTCCATGAGCTCCCGTTACTTGATTCGTGCTCCCCTCTTAGCGGAGGCCCTGGTCTTAGCAGCCAGGGGTCCGTTTAAGACCGTGATCCCGGGTATGCACGGGATACATCCACCCGATAAGAACTCCTCGACCATGGGTTTCCAGTTAACATAATAAAACAGTATACACAATAGTGATGTTGGGAACACTTGTTATTTGGTCACTCTCTCGTCTGGATAATGGTACCCGTAGGCCATGTCCGGATGGGTTCGACTGGAGTGCGGGCTCCAGTATGAACTGCCAGTGGTATGGGACATGGAAGAGACTGATTAAAATATCAGGTGGTACTGATTGCTACTATTGTATAAATAACATGACTTGCCTGATACATGTATACTATTGTTTAGTTGTACTTATTACTATTCCTGCTCATTTATCCGCTATCATGTTACCTGTATGATCGTTACTTACCTGGTACATGTTACGTTTTATGTGGTATAATCTGCATTGCATATATTCTGTTTGCATTGCCTATATGTTGCCTGGTACATGTTACTTTCTTTTTGGTAGCATATTACACATGTTCTGCATTGCATCTATTCTGTTGTCTGTATACCTTGTAGACAACTGTATATGTATAACACAGTAGTGAGGTTATATTGTATATGCCCACTTGCATGTTCATATTGCATATGCCTACCTGCACGTTCACTTCGGTCACGTCATCACTAGCAAATTCATATCTATTACGTCACCACTAGACAATATTATTTATGCTATAACCTGGACACGATTAGAGACATGACCCGATGATTACATATTTATATTTTTCTACTGCTTATTACTGTTACCACATCATATCTTATATCTTATTATCGTGCTTGTATTATTATAGTATATTCCTGCCTTCTTAATTTTACCACTCACTAGGTCGCTTTCTGACGACCCTGGGTTTGCATGCCCAGATTGGAGATCCGAGTTACCATAGCTTCAGAGAGTGCCTTGGAGTCACATGGGAGATTCCTCATCAGGACTATTCATAGGTATTTTAGTGCTTTATTTCTGTTATCTTATTTATCCCTGTTTTCATATCTGTTATGATAACTAACCTCTTTCTGCAGGTATTCTTGTACTTATTTCCTGCTGGACCCCTTGTCTATATGGAGGCTATGTCCTGTACTGAGGCTTAACGTACGCGTGAGTGTGTTTTCACCTCACGTATGTACGTCGCCATAACGTCTCCGTATCCTTAGGATCGGGGCGTTACAGTAAGTGTATAAAGTGTGCATATTTCATCAAGATAAGATCAAGACTAAATTACTTTCACAAATTTTCTTCCTAACCCTATAAATCAAACAAGTCATCTTATTTTGACCAAGTGTAAGAAATCCTAATTATGATTTTCTATTCCTTAAAATTGACTTAATTTCTTACAAAAAATATATTAAAATATTGTTCTTACCTTTCAAAATATATATATATATATTTATTTCTTTTTTTTTTAGTTATATTAGTCATGTTAGAACCCTCCCCCACACTTATCTCATGCATTGTCGCCAATGTATGAAAGAAATGTATAGATACATGAAATAAAATGGAAAAGAGGAAAGTTACCCATACACTGGGTCAAAAGACCCATAGCCGTTTCATTTACCGGCACCGATTCCAAGAAAGGTTTAAGGCGTTGACCATTTACCTTAAAGTCATTTCCATTCTTGGTGTCACTGATCTTAACTGCACCGTGTGGAAACACAGTTTTTACAACGAATGGCCCAGTCCATCTTGATTTTAATTTTCCTGAAAAAAGATAAAGCTTAGAATTATAGAGTAAGACTTTTTGTCCAGGGACAAAGGTTTTTCTTATGATGTGTTTATCATGAAAAATCTTAACTCTATCTTTAGTGATCTTAGCATTTTCATAGGCCTCATTTCTTAACTCCTCTAATTCGAAAATTTGTAATTTCCGAAGATCACCGGCCTTAGTCAAGTCGAAATTCAACTGCTTGATTGCCCATAAGGCCCGGTGCTCTAACTCAACGGGTAGGTGACAAGCTTTACCATAGACTAATCTATAAGAAGACATCCCTAGAATCATCTTGAAAGCGGTCCTGTAGGCCCATAGGGCATCTACAAGTTTGGTGGACCAATCTTTCCAGTTTTGGTTCACAATATTCTCCAAGATAAGCTTGACTTGTCTATTGGAAACCTCAACCTGCCCACTAGTTTAAGGATGATAAGGTGTGGACAACTTGTGAGTTATGGCATACTTTCGCATAAGAGCTTCAAAGGATCTATTGCAAAAGTGAGTGCCATTATCACTGATGATAGCACGAGGGGTTCTGAAGCATGAGAAAATGTTCTCTTTCAAAAACTTTATGACAACTTTGTTATCATTAGTTCTACTAGGAATGGCTTCTACCCACTTGGACACATAGTCCACAGCAACCAATATGTATTTGTTTCCAAAGGAGTTAGGAAATGGACCCATAAAGTCGATGCCCCAAACATTAAAGAGTTCTATTTCTAGAATTGGGTTGAGGGGCATCATATCTCGTCTTGAGATCCTTCCTACCATCTGGCATCTAGAGCACGTCTTGCAAAATTCATAAGCATCTTTGAACAAAGTGGGCCAGTAGAACCCACTTTGTAGCACTTTTTCAGCAGTCTTGCGGGGACCAAAGTGTCCACCGTATGCAAGTTCGTGACAAAAGGATAGAACACTTTTAACCTCCTCATCGGGAATGCATCTCCTAATAATTTGGTCAGAACAGTACTTAAAAACATACGGTTCCTCCAAAAGAAATACCGAACTTGGGATAAGAATATATCATTTTGAACCAATGAGACGGAGTTTGGTTTGTGACTAAGTAATTCACTATATCAGCAAACCAAGGTTCCCTAAAGACAGCTAAGAGATTTTTATCAGGAAAATCCTCATTTATGGGTAATTCATTGCATGGAGAATTAGGGATTCGTGAGAGACGGTCAGCAATGACATTTTCTACACCTTTCTTGTCTCGAATCTCAAGATCAAATTCTTGAAGAAGGAGGATCCAAAGAATGAGTCGGGCCTTGGCATCCTTCATCATCATGAGGTACCTAAGCGCGGAATGACCGGTTAAAATGGTGATTTTGGACCCTACTAGGTAGGGACTAAATTTCTCTAAGGCAAACACTACTACTAAGAATTCCTTCTCAGTCGTAGTGTAGTTCAATTGAGCATCGTTGAGAGTCCTACTAGAGTAGTAAATCACATGCTGCTTGTTATCAATGCGTTGTCCTAGGACAGCGCCTATGACAAAATCGGAAGCATCGCACATGATTTCGAACGGCTTAGATCAATCCGGTGCAGATATGATTGGTGCAAAAATAAGCTTTCTCTTAAGCTTCAAGAATTCATACATTCAGTATCGAAAGTGAAGGACACATCCTTAGCTAACAGATTAGTCAAGGGCCTAGCAATCTTGCTAAAATCCTTGATAAATCTTCGGTAAAAACCGGCGTGTCCTAAGAAGGATCTAATATCCTTCATGCATTTGGGCATGGGAAGCTTTGCAATAACCTCAATTTTGGCTCTATCCACTTTAATTCCTTTCTTGGAGATTTCATGACCCAAGACAATTTCATGTTTTATCATGAAGTGGAATTTCTCCAAGTTCAGTGTCAGATTTTTCTCAGCACAACGTTGGAGGACAAGTTCTAAATGATGGAGACATTGAGTGAATGAATCTCCGTGATGGAGAAATCATCCATGAAGATCTCTAAGAATCGTTCTACCATATCAGAGAAAAGAGTCAACATGCAACGTTGAAATGTTGCAGGGGCATTGCACAAGCCGAAAGGCATTCGACTATAAGCTAATGTCCTAAATGGACATGTGAACGTAATCTTTTCTTGGTCCTCAGGAGCAATAGGAATCTGATTATGCCCCGAGTAACCGTCCAAGAAACAGTAATATCGTGGCCCGCCAATCGTTCAAGCATTTGATCAATGAAGGGAAGTGAAAAATGGTCCTTACGAGTTGCAGCATTAAGCTTCCTATAGTCAATGCAAACTCGAATCTTTGTGAAAAGTCGAGTTTGGACCAACTCTTTGTTCTCATTTTTTACTACGGTGAAACCGGATTTCTTTAGAACCGCGTGGACAGGACTGACCCATTGGCTATCAGAAATGGGATAGATTATCCCATTGTCTAAGAGTTTCACAATTTCAACTTGAACAGCCTCTTACATTATAGGGTTTAACCTACGCTGCGGGTCTCTTTTAGGTGTTGCATCTTCATTGAGATGAATGCGATGTTGAACTATGGTTGGACTTAATCCCTTTATATCAGTCATAGTCCAACCAATGGCTTCCCTATGTTTTCTTAGAATTGCTTTAAGATCTTCTTCTTTCCTGTCATTTAAATGGGAGGCAATGATGACAGGAAAGGTCTCTTGTTCGCCTAGATAGACGTACTTGAGATGCGCAGGTAAGGCTTTCAATTATAAGGAAGAGGAAGGCTCACTGGAAGGATTAGTCAAATTTGTTGGCTCCATATTTGGTGAAATAGGGTTCGAGGCCCAATTCACATCAGACTCAACAACCTGATCAAAGATTAAAGTCGTCAGACTCTAACCCAAAGTCACACTCAGTTTCTAGTTCCAATTCTTCTCTATGTTCACTTATTAAGTTCTCAATGAGGTTGACTTTAAATGTTTGGTCCTCAACATCATGGGGTTGTTTTCCTAGGTTGAAGACATTGACTTCTCTAGTCATGTCCCCAAAGGTTAACCTCATGAACCCATTCCTACAATTGATGATGGCATTGGCAGTAACAAGGAATGGTCGCCCTAGGATAACAGGAGTTTGAGCCCTATGATTGGACACAGGTTGTGTCTCTAGAACTATGAAATCAACAGGGTAAATAAACTCCCCGACCCAGATAAGGACATCATTAATCTCCCCTTTTGGAACTTTTACTGAACGGTCAGCCAGTTGGATAGTGACTCGAGTTGGACTAAGATCGCCCAACCCGAGTTGTTGATAAACTGAGAATGGAAGCAAGTTGATACTTGCCCCCAAGTGAAGAAGTGCACAACTAATCTCAGCTTGTCCTATTGTACAGGCAATGGTGGGACTACCTGGATCCATGTACTTAACAGGGATCGGACCCGATAGTAGCTCACTAATGTTAGCGGGTAAGAAGACCTTTTGGGTACATTAGTCTTTCTCTTCTTGGTGCACATGTCCTTAAGAAACTTAGTATAGGATGGGACTTGTTGGATGACATCAAGAAGTGGCACATTTATCTTCACTTGATTAAATATCTCAATTATCTTGTCTATGTGTGGATTTTACTTGTTGTTTTTCAGCCTATTAGGGAATGGTACTATAGGCTGGTGCACCTGACTGGTTGACTTATCTTTTTCAAATTCGTCAGATTTAGGAGGAGTGTTAGATTAGGTGGATGCTTGATTGTGGTTGTGCTGAATGGGATTGGTTGGCGTTGACACTTGATTATCAACTTTCTTTCTTGACCTCATTGTATGAACAACATTACATTGATTTAATGATTGATCCTCAGCCAAATGAGCTTGTTGAGAATTCTTAGGATTCGTTATTGGCTGACTAGGCAAGGTACCCTTTTGTCTCTCATTCTATGGAGTGCTAATTGGCTCATTTGAACCTCTAACCTCTATATAGTTTACATGAGAGAATCTTAGTTTTTCCTGTATCTTTTCATATTTCTCTCAAAGTCGGTCATTCTCCTTTCTAGTTGAGGATTCTGGAAGAAAGATTGTGGAGCTTGGTGGGAAAAGTTTTGTTGATAGTTTGAAAAGTTAGGTGGATGGTTGGGAGAATTATTGTGAAAATTGAAAAAGTTGGGTTATGATTGGAAGAATTATTAGCATGATGGAAGTGGCTTGCATGATTTGACTGTGAGTGGTCATTGTTATTTTGGCTCCATGAGAAAGTAGGGTGATTTCTCCAGCCAGGATTGTACGTTGGTGTGTAAGGATTATTGTTCGGCGTTGAAAAGGCCGCATTCAATGGTTCAGGGTATTGTTGCTGAGCCTGAAACACAGGGCACTCCTCAAACACATGATTCATGGCTTGACAGTAAGTACAGCCCGGAGTTGGAAATTAGTTTGGGCTGACTTGATTGACTGGACTTGGTTACTTAGTTTCTAAAACTTCCAGTCTTCTTGCTAGGTTAGCTAACTTAGCCTCATTAGATATGGATGATTCAATAGAATGGAGACCTCCTTTTGAAGAGATGGAGTTTGGATTCCTAGAGGTTTCACTAGTAGGTTCCCATTGGATGGTCTTTTCAGCTAGGTTTTAATATAAATCCCATCCTTCATTTTCATTCTTCTGCAAGAATCCCCCTTGGCACATACTTTCTAAGAGGGTTTTAGTAGAATAGTCTAAACCATCATAAAAAATTTGGCATTGTCTCCATTTCTCTATTCCATGATGAGGACATTGGACAAGGAGGTCTTTAAAACGTTCAAAGTACCTCCAAAATGGTTCACTAGATTCTTACTTGAATTGCATGATGTTCTTCCTAATGAGAGCGGTCTTATGACTTGGATAGAATTTCTTCAAGAAGACCTTGATGAAACCATCCCAAGATGTGATAGAGCCGGTCGCTAAGCTGTAAAGCCATTTCTTGGCTAAGTCCTTAAGAGCGAAAGGGACAAATCTCAACCTAATAGCATCATCTACAAGGTGTGGGATTTTCATCATTAGGCATACTTCCTCAAATCTCTTATGAAGAAATAGGCATCTTCGGACTCTAAACCATGAAACTTGGGGAGTGTGTTGATGAATTGAGGCTTGAGCTCAAAATTGTATTCACCAACTGATGGAAGTTGGATGCAAGATGGAAGTGAGGTTCTAATGGGATAAAACCTATCCTGCAATGATATTGGTTGAGCCATAACCGGATCTGGTCTTGGTTCAAACTTGGGTGGTGATGTGTTTCTAGTCAATCTAGATGAATTAGGGTCTCTTGACCACACTTGCATACACAAACATAATCACAGTCACAAACAAGTTTACCAATAGTCAACAAGAGTAATCAACCAAGCCTAGTCTAAGATAACCTTGACTTAGACAACTCCTAACTGATTGATTGTCCACAGGAGGCATAATGCAGACCTTGACCACAAGCTAATCAGCCAGGTCAGGGAAAGATTGGTGGGAAGTATCCGCGCAAAAGCGAAGGGCCTAATTAAGCCAAACCACCAGCCTTCAGGGTTTTGCCCCTCAATCCATTTCCTAAACACTGATTTGGCAGGAGTCAAATTTCAACACCTTCCCCCTTAGGATAATCTCCTAGTGAGTTCGAGATGTTCCTAAGGCCAACGTCTATCAGATTTTACTTCGGCTTAGGTTGTGCGTGCTTGGAGATGGTTTATGGGCTAAGGAAGGGTAATGACTTCCCCACCTTATCTTGATTTGGGTTTTGCCCTTAATATTGATTGAGCAAAGTGTGCAAGATATAGAAAAGTAACATTCAAAAAGCAAATATCACCCAAGAATGTTTCCTAAACTATATGCTATGCATACGTACCTTGGCTCTAGGTATCTTCAACAGTAATTGTAAAATAAACGTAATTAGACAAATGCCTAGAATGCAAGTCTAAACGTTTTTTAAGCAATTAACAATCACTCAAATTACTATTGCATTAAAACAGGGATTATGAATGGCAGATATAGCAAGAATAATAACACACAAAAACTTAATTTTCGCAAGCAATATGTCCAGCAAAAAAGAGTTTTAGTAGTCTAACAAAAATTTTAACTTTTGCACTTACAATTTCTTGAAATTTCGTTTCATACTTTCGAGAGTAGGGGCACAGAATAGCAAGTCTTCTCCTGTAAAGCTTGAATGCTAGATCTGAATCTTGACGTCCCTGAAATAAGACACCAAACTTGTTAAAAAATAAGTACACCGTTCCCTCCCCGGCAACGGCGCCAAAAATTTGATTGTAAAATGAAAAAGCAAGAAATTACCATGTAGCTTTGAGCTAACGGGTCGTGTCCACGAGGAAGAATGCGATGAAAGCTTTTCAGTGTTTTATTTTGAAAGCTAAGAATGGTGCTAGTTTTTTAGTTGAAAAGATGATGGAAAGAAGGAAAATGATTAAAAGAAAATTTGCAAATTTGGAGAAGGCTTTGGAAAAGGTGATTTAAAAAGCTTTGAAAAGTGATTTGTTGTTTTTAATATAAGAAGGAGAAGATCTGGGCTCACTAATTTTTAACTCAACTATGTACTTATCTCAAGAACATTTAGGTGCATCACTATTATCATAAGCAAAAACCTTTAGTTTCTTTTAATGTTCAAGTAAAACAAATAAGATGGTTTCATTTAAATCTTAAACCTTTTCGTTACAAATCATTAAAAAGAGAATGTTAAACCATCAAGCGCGAAGAAGCAAGTATGGAATAAAAACAGCTCAAAAAGACTTGTGCTTTGAAAGTCCAAGTTTAAAATAAAGACATAATCATGTGCTTTCAAGAACGAAGTTTAACTAAGGTACTTTCTAATTCAAAAAGTGTTGCTTTCATGAAAATCAGTCAAGAGAGAGGTGATAGATGAGATCAATTAGTGAGCCCAGAAAATGATTTAGCTACTCATTATGAACTGAAAACAAACAAGAGAATGACAATTGAACATGAACATACCGAATTCAAGTTGAGTTGAATAAGCAAGTAGAAGCTCCTTTGATTGTCACTTTAAAGACGAATTACACACTCAATTCCACTCTTCTCTCTTTGCTGGTCTAAACAAAAAATAAATAGAAAATATAATTTCTCTGAACTATCTAACAATGCTCCTAAAACCCTAAAGAATAAACAAAAATTCTAATCCTAGTCTTCGCCCCTTTCTTCTCTGTTGAAAATGGTATTTGTAAGGAAAAAACAGAGGGGAGAGGTCGTAGGAAGATTGGGGGAGCAAATGCTCCCCCAACAGCTTCAACAAGGCCGTGAAAATGCGGCCTTGTCGCGTTTTTGCGGCCCTGGTGTGGCCAGGTAGCCACACCCAATTGGTGGAAATCTTCAGTTTGGTGATTCTCCCATATCTTCTGCTAGTTTTCTCGTTTCAGCTCTAGGATTTGACGAAACAGCCTTTGATTATTGGCTTCAACCGCTTGACTTGAGAAGATTCATTTCAACCGGTTTTCAACCTCTCTGATTTGCCAAGATCTGCCCTGATTCCCTGATTTCAAATTTATTTTGAATTAAATCAGAATTTGATGGGTTTTTGGGCTTGTTTCTCTTTCTTATCTTTAGCAATGGGCCTACATTCAACAAAGAAGAATAAGACTTATTAATAGCATTTATTAGATGAAAAAATATTGTAATATGACAATATATATGCAATATATGTGACCGATCATATGTATACCTTTTAGTTTTAACAAAACATACATATACCTTGATGCTTGTTGAGTTTTGATGAAAATTTTAGTTTTGATGATTTCGTTTCATGTTTTGAAGATCCTTAACTAGTTAAAAATTACTTTAAACTAGTTATTTATTCTTCATTTGGTAGTGTTTTCAATGTACAACTATCTTCAAATCTTATTTTTTAAATCCTACCAACGCAAAGGGCGGTTGGATGGACGATCATGCCTTTATGCTCAAAATTGAAAATCTATTTAAACATGTGCATGAATAGGGTGGTAGTTGTGATGTATGTACATGATCTTCATGATATTCATATTTTTGTATACTCATATATGTTTTCTTATATATGTATGCTTCAAATTTCAATTTGTATCAATTTCAATTGGTATATTCATTTTCATATATATATATATGATTTGATTGTGCTTACAATATCTTTACATCTTAAAGCAGAAATTATGTTTATGCTAAACTTGATTTAGTCCTTAATGTCAATTATTTTTCAATTGGTATTTTATACAAGCTTATGGATTGTTTTTATTAGTATTTTAGAAAGGGGAAGAAATATTCGTGTTTTATCTTTCAATTGGTTTTATTTTCAATTGGTATCATACTCCTATTCTTTATGATGAAAAATACTTTGTTTTGCTATATGCTAACATTTTCAATATTGGTATCAATAATCTTAAATTTGTATTATTTCAATTTGGTATCCTTATTGCAAAATGAGTTATATTTACTCAAAAATTTGATTTTTATTTTCAATTGGTATTAAAATTTACAATATATTTCAATTGGTACTAAAAACGTACAATGTTTTATTTTTAGTTGGTATCAAAAATTTACGAGATATTTTCAATTGGTATCAAAACATAAAATGTTTCACTTTCATTGATATCAAAATTTATTTTGTTGACTTCAAGAAATTTCAAAATTGTTTTTAAAGTGGTTTCGTAATGTTTTGATATATATTGATTATATACAAGGGAAGCTTAACATCTTCTCTATATATAAATTCATATTGAGTGTATCTCATATTGAGGAGCTTGACCTATTTTCTCTATGTAATACACGTGTGTAGGGGGAGCTTAACATCTTCACTTATATATTGTATATTATACTTTATGTGGTTAGGGTCTAGTCATCTCTTTTCATATAATGCATGTATATAGGGGGAGTTAACTTTACTTCTCTCCTCTTCATGAATGTATATCGCATATACATCTTTATTGCTTATTTTTCCTTCGCCCCTTTGTTGATGAATTGACAAAAATGGGGAGAAGAATTTGGTGAGTTTATATATGCATGCTTATTTCATTTCCTTGTTTATACAAAAGGGGGAGAAGAATTTCTATGCATGTTTATTTCCTTATTTATGCATATATGTTTGTTCTTGGTTTATGCAATTCATTGAACATCTTTATTGTTTATTGTTATGCATGAGTTAAGGGGGAGCTTCTTTATTGCTTATCTCTAATCCATGCATATATAACTCCATGCATTTTGTCATCATCAAAAAGGGGGAGATTGTTGGCCCAAAGGCCCATCACTCTAGTTTTGATGAGGATTAACTCATATAGTTATGGTTTACTAATAATCTTGTGTTTATTTAGTCTCAGATATTTGATCAAGATATTAGTAGGTGTCTAGCTTCAACAAAGGAGTTTTAGAGCTAACACATATAGATTTAAGAGCTCGCGCGTCAAGATCGCATCTAGCACTCGGTTGGAGTTAAGCTCTTTGAATCGCGTTTGGATCGAGTCAGCTTGGAGACAAGAAGACTTCGGTTTGTGTTTAGTTTAGTATGTTTAGATCTTGTGAAAAGATAGATAGTATTGATATGCTCAAGTTCACACACACAAAAGTTTCAATATGTTTGGTTAGTTTCACTAAGTTTGGTTTTTGGTTTAACCGATTTTGGATTTCATATCAAAAACATAAATATATATCTTATATGTGTATGAAATTCTATTCATACACTCTATACTTCAAATATAGTTTAAATATCTTATTTTTGTATCCATACGAGTTTTGGAGAAAAATCGGATTTCCATTTCAAAGATTGGTTTTTAGAAAATACGATTTTTGTTTAAAGCCTAATTTCTATATCACAAAATGGTTCAAATAGTTTGTAATATGTCTTAATTTTGGTCATACATATTTGATATTCAAAGATCTTACAAGAACTTATTTTTGTGAAATTTATGTAATTTTATGGGATTTAATTGGTATTAAATTAACTATATTTTAAGTCCCAGAATTTCCCAGCCAGACCACTGGCGGTCGACCGTACCGGTCAACTGATGTGCACAAGAAACGTGCACAGGCCAGCCATAGAAGTCCGGACGACCGCGCGGTCAACCGACTAAAAGCACCCAGCTCTCGGGTGCTGGCCGGTCAACCGAAGGCTTGGCCCAATCGACCGGGCGGTCGATCGAAGGCTCAACGGCCAGAAAAATGACCGTTGGACGATCGACCGGGCGATCGACCGGAAGGTTAATTTTGACCATATTTGACTGCTAACGGCTAGTTTCTTGAGAGGCTACTTATAGGCCATCTCTTGCGCTGTTTTATACATGGCTTTTGAGAGCTAAAATTTCTATCTTTCTCAGTGGTTTAGCAAGAAGTTTTCAAAGAGTTTTTGGGCTATAAAGTTTTATTTTTGTTTGTTCTAAAGTGTTGGAAAATTCAAAGAAAAGAGAGCCTTTTGGGAATTGGTTTTGATCTTGATTTCTATATCTAATTGGAGATTTCCCCAAGTGTTTTTCTTTGTTATTTTCATTCCAAATACTTTGTTTTCTCACACTTGAGCTATCATCTCTATCCTATTTATAGGATCTTATTTTTTGTGGAAAATTGGTCTGTGATCTTTGAGATCACCAAGGTTGTTTGTGGTCTATTGTGATCATCAAGTATTTGTAATCCCATTTACTTTGGGTATTCATCCCTCTTGTGTAGAGATGATTGAGATTGTGATTTGGGTTTGTGATTATCCCTCTTGTGAAGAGGTGATTGTGGTTAGTTTGGCTTTGTACCTTATCCCTCTTAGTGAAGAGGTGATTGTTGTTTGGCTTAGTGCCTTATCCCTCTTGTGTGAGGTGATTGTGGTTATGCCTTGCCTCTTTTGTAGAGGTTATTTTGTTGGAGAGAGGAGTTGTATACTCCTAGTTTGTATTTGACAAATTCTCAGTGGAGATTCCCTGTATGGGAGGTCATGTGTGGACATATAGTGAAAATCCTTCTGTGTGAAGGCGGGGACGTAGAGCAGTGGCTCGAACCTCGAAACATATCTCGGTGTTTACGATTGATCCACTATCTGTAAACTCTCTCTCTCTTTTATACCTTGCATTATTTCATATTATTCATATCATACATATATGCTTGGTATTGTGTGTGTGTGTGTGTGTCCATACTTGTGTTGAACCAAGAGAGCTTCAAATAGCACCTCAACTCTTATTTAGAGGAATCTAGAGGAGTTAGTCCAGAGCCCTTCATCGGGAATTCAGCTACACTCTTTGGTTACGCATAGTGTGTTGCATTTAGTTTTTAATTCCGCATCATTTGTCATTAGATTAGCCATACACCTATTCACCCCCCTCTAGGTGTATTTTCATCTACTACACTAGACACTGTCATTGTAACATGATTTCTCTATTCTACCGATACTGTTATTTCACATACTATATCACTGTTATACTTCACTGTTATTATATGTATTAGTATCATCGTTATACGGGTACCCTAGTACATAGGGCATTGATATTTCATGTAGACATTTGTTACACCAAACACTGTTATTTCATGTATTTTATACTTGTTAGACAGACCCTATATTACATTGGATATTATTATTTTATTCATATAACCCTGTTATATATAGATTCACCTGTATACATGCTTTGATTGTTCCTGTATTTCGATTTCATGGATCATTGCTCATATTGCATGGCTTAATGAATATAATATATGACTGTATCCTGTAATCATGATATTGATATGATATTTCTGTTACTGGACATATTAGTTGTTGATATATGATGTGTGGAGCTAAGTGTCACATCACATGCTTGTGTGGTGGGGGCCACCTCTATAGTCTCATATCTCCTGTTTCCTGTTTCCCAAAGCTCAAGTCTAGTTATCGTGTCTCATATATCATGCACTGTTATTATTCCTGATATACTGTGCAGTTAAATATAATAAATATAATATAGGGATAGAGAGACTTGACGGTTGACTAGATCTTATCGGGTGGATGTCATGGATCCATATTAGTCCCACTGCATGGACATGGTAGTGCTGACTACCCTCCCATTTTCCATTAATTGTTCGAGTTAGCGGGTTGGCCCTGGCTTCAGAAGCCAGGGCTCTATTTAAGGCCGTGATCTCGGGTATACACGGGATATACCCACCCGATTAGAGCTCCTTAACCATTGAGTTTTCAATTAACATAATAAAATAGTATAAACAATAATAATGTCGAGAATACTTGTTATTTGGTCACTCTCTCTTTCGAATCATGGTACCCGTATGCCATGTTCGGATGAGTTCGGCTGGAGTACGGGCTCCGATATGGACTGTCAGTAGTATGGGATACTAGAAGAGATTGATTAAAATATCAGGCAGTATTGATTGTTATTATTGTATAAATTATATAACTTGCTCGATACATGTACATTATTCCATTTATACTTATTTCATTTTCAGGTATCTTGTTCATCGTCATGTCACACGTACACCTTGCACTTCATGTGAAGACGCACTATTCATGTATATATATACTCTACATTTCATGTATTCTCTATTCTATGTATTCTCTATAGACACACTATTATTGTATATGGTTATTCTGCGCACTTCATGTAGTCATGTTTATAGTAACCATGATCCCCTCATGCTATTGTTATTATTAGTTTAAACGGTAAATATATAATAAATAAAATTGATACATGTTACGTAAAAGAATTAATATTATTAGTATCTCACTAAATATTGTATCATATAGCCCATAGAGATAATAAAATCATATAAATGACATAATAATAGAAAGTTAATTGAACCCTTGACATCGTTAATATTTTCTTTTCTAAATCATATTTTATAAAATATATATTGTACATTATTGTAAAAGTACCACTGTTATAACATGCATGTTAGGTATTAACACTCTTATGGTACTAACAAAAACTTTTATTATTTATACTGATTGTGAAAATATTTATATTGTATTACTGTTACCTTGACAAATATTATATGTTATCATGATTGTAAAAACTATTATAGCATATATTACTGTTTCACTCATTTTACCACTCACTAGTTCGCTTTCTGATGACCCTGAGTTTGTGTGACTAGGTTGGAGATTTGAGATATCGTAGTATCAGATATCTCACAGGATACAAATAAAAGACTCTTCACCTATACTATTAATGGGTATCTTTATTATTCTATTTTTATTTCCTTATTTGTCCCTATTTTCATATCTATCATAATCACTGACTTCTTTTGCAAATATTCTTGTACTTATTTATGCTAGAATTATTGGGTATATTGTGTTTATTTCTCTGTACTGAGGATCAGCGTATATACATGGAGGTATTTTTGTTCTACGTATATACGTCTCCATAGCATCTCCGTACCTGCAGGATCGAGGCGTTACAGAGAATAATTGATCTTAGAGTGGCGGTGCTCTCAGAAGGAGGAGCGTTCACCAGGCAGTAGATTCCTCAGAAGGATGAGTGTCCTCGGGTTGTTAATTTTGAAGGAGGAGAGTCCTCGGGAACAACTGGGCAATGTTCTCAGGAAGAAGCTCTGCTTGGCATACTTTATTGTCTATCTTCAGAAGTTTCTGATGAGATAGGACATGTGTCTTAATCCTGATACAGGTCAGAAACTGACCACTGCAGATGCCCCTCCGCTTCCTCTTTCTCCAAGCTCCAGGGAGAAAGAGTGAAGCGTACTGATTTGGCTTTGGCTCGGGAAGTTGAGGCGTCACTTGTACTTTAAAGTGACTGGTCAAAATACCTTTTCGCATTCTATGTCCTCTTTGAAAATTTGATTGGATGAATATAGCCAGAAAATTAATAACCAAAATACTAACTTCATGATAGATGAGATCGGTGGCCAAAGCAGATCGTATCCGGTGGATTTGACATGTCAAAAAATTCAGGATGCAAACCGACCCTTCGGATGTGGTTGGAATTTGAATATGAGATGGTTCGGCTTCTTAATTTATAAATAGGGAGGATCCTGGAAGTGGTCGGCTCATCTTCTTAAGAGTTCTTTCCCCCTTAAATTCTTGTTCTGGTAGACTGCGATGTTTCTTTTCTTCTTCATTCGATGGAGGAAGTAAAGTAGAGGATGGAGATGGTGGAGATGGCGAACCTTGTCATGCCATTTTAATTTTCGTGATGAGGCCCAGTTGTCAGGCAGGACAGATAGGGCTCTTGCTTCTGCCTGGTCTGTTCGTCTTGTCTTTGATCAGATCGTGCTGGACTGGCATTGGGGCTGACACCTCTCTTTCCTTATAGCGTTCTTGATGATGATTCTGATCCCTTGGTCTAACCGTTTGCACTCAAATTGAATGTCGTTGCTTTGCCAGCAGGCAACCAAAGAGAGGTGTGGGAGTATTCTCCGGGATCTGTGGAAGGAGGAGTGAATAATAGAATCACAAATGTTGGAAGCCTCTCTTGACTGACTGATCTTTGTTTATTTTAGCATCAGGAGCTTGGTTGGTGGGTATGAGTCATGATTGGAATTTAAAGAAAAAACAAACACAAATATGTGATAGACCTAGTGTCACTCTTGTTAGATATAATCGAGTATATATATGATGGATGTAATTGAAAATTTTTATAATAAAAGTAGTAACTTTTGAAATGGAAGTGCTTGTTTAAATCTTACATGTCTTGTCTTGCAATTGTTTTGTTTGGAATTGGATGTCTGCTTTGACTCTGAGATGTTTGAAACTTGGTTTGGCATGTAGTTTGATCGGTCACTGATATTGCATATTTATCATTATAATACCATATTTATTATTTAATAAACTCTGCTTTAATTCTCTTTTTTGTCTAATTATTTGCAGGGCATTTACTAAAAGAGAAGGAAGAGAAAATGAGCCCAAAAGCTCACTAAAGTTCAGATTAAATCAAAATCAAGGATTAAGACAATTGTCAGTTGAAAATTAGAGCAAATCAGATAGAGAACACCAAATGGAAACCGGTTAAATTCAGATTTTGATGGATCCATTTCGGTTAGCTGAAGATCAACATTAATATAGATGAATCCAGAGCCCAAACTGAAAATCTATCAGAAGATAAAAGATATTCGAGAGAACGGAGGCTCAAGCACCCTAGACGTGGCCATAACGCCATAAATGCCATGTTTCCGCCACATTATAGTTAAGATACGAGTGTTTTCTCTCCATATCTTCAGACACTCTCCTCCGTTACATTTTTGCTATAAATATCTGCAAATTCAGAGGCCAGAGGGGATGATTAGGCAGAAATAGATTCTTAGGCTAGTTTTTATTCTAGTTTAGTTTTTTATTTTTATTTTAATATAATTTTTATTCTTTAAAAACATAGGTTAGACTGAGATTCATGTAAGTAAGAGAGAGATTTAAGTTAAGAGTGACACCAATGTAACCTTCCTCCTTTCTTTCATCGTTCTCTTTGTAATCAAAAGGTACAAATTTTTATGTTCTTCTTTATTTTCGTGTTTTATTTCTTCTTTTTACTTTTTCTTTTTTGGTACCAATTGCAATCCAAGTGAGTCTTATAGCATCGAAAGAGCCTTGCCTTTGCGAGTGCCACCGATAGCTCATAACGATGCATTTTAGTCTTAGTCTGTATCATTTTATACTTGTGTCATCTTGATGATGTAATGTGGAAGAGATGGGAACCAACTCTCATGGGCTATGTGCTGATCACCTCCACTTCAAGGTAACATCGTCGCCAAAGATTTAAGGTAAGCATTTGGCCAAAGGAGGTAAGTATTTCTTTTTGATTTTCTTCTTTTATTTTAATCCTTTAGTTTAGATCATAATCAACTCTCAACTCTTTACTATTTTCACTTTCTTCGTATAAACCTATTTTCTATTTTCTCCGCCTTTTCAATCTGCCACTTTCTTCTTAACTTAATAAAAGATTTTTTTCTTTACAAGAATAAAAGAAGAACTTTTAACCAATTTTAGTGAACTAAAAGAGAACTTACTAAAAACTTCCATCGCTAGTCCCTTCTTGTAGATTACGACCCACATAACCACTTGCTATCACGGTAGTATTGAGTACCTAGCACTATCTATTATCAACTCTAAAATTCTGTATTTTTTCTGTGCAGGTCTAAACTCAATCAAAGTTTTGGCGCCATTGCCGGGGAGGGATGATAAGTAACTCTTTGTAATTTTCTTTATTGGTTAACTTTCTTCTTTATTTTTGGTGTGCAGTGATAGACATCAAGGAAATTTTTGCTGCAGTGTATATATAAGTGGCCCTGGACTCTGCTCAAGAAAGAAGAGCCCAGAAGCCCTCAGATTTGCCGCATTGCCACGACAATTTAAGTGAACTATAAACCTGTATTTTTTTACAGGTTGGTTGAATTGCAAAGTTTAAATTTCTGCAGCTATTTGTTTTCTTGTTTAACTCACTATACATACTTTTCTAACCTAAACAGTAAATTGTTACTTGTAAATGCTAAAAAACGTTTAGACTTGCATTTAGGTATGTGTCTATTTCGTTACATTTTTTTATTTAATGTTGAAGAGTGCCACAACCAAGGTATGTGTGCATAACATTTAGTATAAAGTTCATTCTTGTATGAAAGATTGCTTGAGTGTTACATTTTTGTATACTTATACACTACACTAAACTGAATTAAGGGCTTGTCCTATAAATAAGATAAGATGGGGAGTCATTACCCTCTATTAACCCACGAACAATCTCCTCACTCACTAACCCAAGCCTAACTTAAAATTGAGTAGATGTTGGCCCTACGGAAATTTTAGACTCAAATAGGAGACTGACTTAAGGAAAAGTTATAAGAATTTGACTCTTTTCAAATCGGTGTTTAAGGTTAGGGATTGAGAGGCGAAACCACGAAGAACAGTGATTTGGCATAATTAGGCATGTTGCTTAGGCACAGATACCTCCTACTGGTCTTGCCCCTACCTGGCCGATGAACTTGTCGTCAGATTCTGCAATATACCTCCTGTAGACAGTCTAACCAGTTAGGAGTCGTTTAGGTCTAAGGTCTACCCTAACTTAGGCTAGATTTTTCTTCATTTCTTTATTTGTTTGTTTGCTTGTTTTTTATTTTTTTGTTTTTGACATTTTGGTGATATGTATTATAATCACAATTATTCCTATGCATATAATGATTCATACTTCACTCCGACCTCTTTTGATTCGGATATTACCAACCCTGCATATCATAACTTTTACTAACCAAGTATATCAGATTGGTCTTATCCAAATCAATGCATGCCCCAATGCCAATATTATGAATAAGACTGGAACAGTCATCACTACTCTTCACAGAGTCAATAGGGATAAAATTTCCCTGAGTCATATTGTCAACCACCATTCTAGCATTCAGCTTCAAATTTTTCTAGTCATGAACCACCCATAAAAGAAAAATCTGAGGTGACTAAGAGTATAGAAGCCATGATTGAGTTCCAAGAACAAAAGCCGAAAATGATGGACTCACAATTCCCACAAAAATTTCGAATTCAAGATCTTTACTCTATTTTTCAAGTCCCACAACAAGAAGAAGAACCTATAAACTTAGAGATAGGAGTATAGAAAACCTGATTCAGCTCAAAAATAATTTTTTCCAATCTTTCTATACGTTAGAAGCACAAATGAGTCATTTGATCAACATAGTGAAAGATAGGAATGAGAAAACTCTACCTAACACATTTTTTATCATTCCTAATTACCCTAACCATATTAATAGGAACGAAGAATCATGGTGTCTTGGAGACTTTGACCAAGATTCAATTTCATCACAAAATCTTGAACTTGACCAATATCAACCCATTGACAAATTAGTAAGTTTTCATTTCAATAAATTAAACTTGAACATGAATGTGACTCCAACCCACAACTTTGTGATTCAATTCCAATTTTTGAACCTATTTTGACTTCAGTATCCTTTCCCAAGTTGGACCCATTTCTCGAGGCAACATTGATTCCTGTATCCATAGATTTTGATTTTTAAATTGAACCACCTCTTTTGGATAGTTACATTTTATTGATGAAAAAAGAATGTAAAATTGAATTCTTTGATTTAGACTCAACTCTTAAACCAAAACTGACTCTCGAACACAAAGCTAAATTTCTCGAGTTAGTAAAGGTTCTCGAACTTTTCATTTCAGAGCCCAAATCATTCATTCCATAAAATCACAATCTATTGTTGGATCAAGGTATTAACCATAATGATTCAGTGATGAACTTTCAAGATTGGTCATGTAAAGGGAATAATTTTCTTGATAGGATCTTGCATGATCCTATTCATGTTGAGAATTGTAAATATGTAAATAGAAAAGAGGTCAATAAATGTGGGTTCTATTAACCACCATATTATCTTGATTGGTTAGCAACGCTTGGCGCAATCCGACCACTACCGGAACCACCACCTTAAAGTAACTTTTTTCTTCCTTTTCTTCTTTTTCATGCATTTATGCATTCATTCATGCATTGAGGACAATGCATGAGATAGGTGTGGGGGAGGGTTCTAACATTACATAAATTTTCTTTTTATTTAAAAAAATTAACATTTTTTCTGCTTTTAAAAACTTTTTGAAAAGAGAAACAATATTTTGACCTATTTTTTATAAGAAATTAAGTTAATTTTAAGGAATAGGAGAATCATAATTAGATTTCTTATACTTGGTCAAAATAAGATTAATTGTTTGATTTCTAGGGTTAAGAAGAAAATTTAAAAAAGTAATTTAGTCTTGATTTTTACCATGATGAAATATACATGCTTTATACACTTACACACAGAGTTCAAAAACAAAGATTTTATACCTTATATATATATATATATATATATATATATATATATATATATTAAAAATTCTCTAATTAAGCTGAGTATTGGTGCCTCATAAAGCATAAGTATTCACGCCTAAAAGTGGTCCATATAATAAATAAAATCCTTAGTTTTGTGGCCTTGTTTGCTCGAATACTTAAGTCCTTGGGGTATTTTCTTACTCGGTGTCCTAAGACCGTTCGGTTTGGGAGTCACAGACTAAAGGCTCATTACATAGGAAAATTAAAATGCCTAATAAAACTATGAAATAATACCACCTAATATATATATATATATATATATATATATATATATATATATATATATATATATATATATATATATATATATATATATAAGACATAAGAGTTAGAGTTAAAGAATCCCGAGTCAAAATTTCACTGTCACAAAGGTTCATATGACTTAGGATAAAGTAATAGACTAGATAAGAAATATATTTTGACCTCTTACCTTAATTGATAACAAGTGATAGAGACTAAGTTTAGAAATAAAAAACTAGGTTTTCTTATAACTTATAGATTACTTGAACTCTTACAATAATACTTCAAATATTTTCTCTCTTTTTCAAAATGCTTTTTGAAAATACTAACAATTTGTTTCTCTTTCTTTATGGACTTTGTGGGTGTAATCCACTGAAAACTCTCACGAGACAAAACTCATCCAATAGGAGTAACCTAGAGAATTAACGGCTTGTTGCACATGCTAAGTGCAACCATGATTCCTACAAAAGTGAGTTAGATTTGATTAGTTTTGTTTCACTTTTTATTTTTTTTCCTCAAGGACGAGCAAAAGATAGGTGTAGGGGTATGATCAGTTACTGACATTGCATATTTATCGTCACGTTTTCAAATTTAATGTTTAATAAATTCTTCTTTAGTTATCTTTTTGTCTAATTATTTGCAGGGCCTTTACTAAAGGAGAAGGAAGAGAAAATTATCAAGATGGTCACTGACATTATCAAGATGCTTATTTGTTTACTCACAATTGATATCAAGATTTTTGTGTACTTTCAATTGGTATATATTGATATGTTTTAATTGGTATCATGTTGGTAGAATATGTTTTATTGTTTATTTGTCACCCCTTTATTGATCTTTTATTTCGGACAAAAGGGGGAGAAGAATTTGTTAGTTTTGTTTTTACTTTAACCCCTTTGTTGATGATTGACAAAAAGGGGGAGAAGAATTTGAGTTTATATGCATGTTTCTATGATTATGCATGTTTTTGTTGGTATTAAGTATTGGTATCAAGAGTATTTGTTTTAAGAACATAGTTTTAAGAACATAGTTTGGTTAGTTTGATTTTTCATTGATATCAAAGAGCTTGTTTTATGTTTTATGCATATTGATGCATTTCATGTTTAGTATCAAGAACATGTTTTTATATTTGGTATCTTGTTTTATGCATGTCTATGCATTTTCATGTTTAATATTCATTGTATATTTATTGTTTATTATTATGCATGAGTTAAGCGAGAGCTTCTTTGAAGCTTAACTTTAATCCATGCATATATAACTCCATGAGTTTTGTCATCATCAAAAAGGGAGAGATTGTTGTCCCAGAGGCCTTCCACTCTAGTTTTGATGATGATCAACTCATGTAGTTATGTTTACTAATAATCTTGTGATGTTTAGTTTCAGATCATTTACCAAGATATTAGTTGGTGATTAGTTTCAACAAAGATGGTTTGGAAGCTTTCACATGGTGATTCCAGAGCCCGAGCATCAAGATCATATATAGCACTCGTTGGAGTCAAGCTCGGTGGAAGGAGTTTTGGATCGAGTCGGCTTGGAGACGGCGCTCTACAAGAAGAGCTCGGTACCTAGTTTAGTTTTGTGTTTAGATCCATTTGTAAAGATTAGAATAGTATGATATGCTCAAGTTCACAACACACACATGTTTCATGTTTTGATTTTGGTTTTCGGTTTGATTAGTTTAATCGATCTTGGTTTCATGAATAGATAAGTATCAAAACAAGTTTACATGTGTTTATGTATATTAGATATGTTCTATATACATGTATGCTTCATATCCTAGACAAACTTAATTTGATATACCTATTCATGTGTTTTAGGCTTTGTGTTTTAACAAAACATATTTTTGGAAAAAAGTCAAAAACTATGATATGTATATGTTTCATGTATATTGGATTTCTATCCATATGCATCATGCTTCAAAGTATTTAAATATCATGTTTTTGTATTTGAATGAGTTTTGGAAAAATCAGGCTTCCGATTGAAAAATCTAAGTTTAGAAAAATACAGGTTTTGGTTTTTGGCAAAATTTATTAGTCACAAAAATGGTTCAAAATGTTTAAAATTTGTGTTGAAATTTTTCACACAAGTTTGTTTATCAATGTATAATGATAAAACTATTTTTGTAAATTTTTTAGAGATTTTATAGGAATTTTAAGACTTTAAAAATCCAGTTTTTCAATCTCATTTATTGGCTGCCAGGCTCTGGCGGTCGACCGTAACGGTCGACCGGACCAGGAGCCGGTCGATCGTAGCGGTCGACCGGACGTGCACAAGATTGTGCACGTAGCCGTGTCAGTCGACCGATCGACCGACTGAGAGCAACCCACTCTCGGGTTTGCTCCAGTCGACCGGCCAGAGAGCCGTTGCTCTCTGGTTCAGGAGCCGGTCGACCGGGCGGTCGACCGGTAGCAGCAAACGGTCAAAAATTTACCGTTGGCCGGTCGACCGGCCGGTCAACCATAAGGCCATTTCTGACAATTTCTGCTGCCACGGCTATGTTTTTAAAGAGGCTATAAAAACCCCATTTGTGACCGGTTTTTATTAAGAATTTTTGGGCTAAAATTTCTGAGCTTTCTCTAGTGTTTATGCAAGTTTGAAAAGAGTTTCTTTGTGCCAAAAGGATCAATCTTTATTGTTTTGTGTTTCATTATTTCAAAGAAAAATAGTCTTTTGGGAATTTGTTTTGGTCTAATCATTCTATATCTTTGTGGAGATTTTCCAAGTGATTTTTCTTTATTTTAAACACTTTGTTTTTCACACTTGAGCTTCATTCTATCCTATCTATAGGGTCTTTGTGTTTGTGGGAAAAAGAGATTGGTTTGTGATCTTTTGATCACCAAGTTGTAAACCCTATTTTTGCTTGGCTTTATGCCTTTCCCTCATAGTGTTGAGGAGGTTGTGCAAGTGGGTTGCATCCCTCTAGTTGTGAGGTAATCCTTGTGTAGCTTTGTACTTATCCCTCAAGTTGTGAGGTGATTGTTTTGGTTGGCTTGGTGCTTTGCCTCTAGTGAGAGGTTGTGGTTGTAAAGAAAGGAGTTGGGTACTCCTAGTTATTGTATTGCCCCAAATTTTCGATGGAGGTTCCCTGTGTGGGAGTCCTTTGTGGACAAGCTAGTGGATTCGAAATCCTTCTGGGTGAAGGCGGGGATGTAGAGCTGGGTGCTCGAGTCTCGAAACAAATCTTGTTGTTTGCGCTTGAGCCATTGACTCTTACTCTCTCTCTCTCTCTTTGTATTGTGCCTTGCATTATTTCATATTGATCATTCATATTTATATGCTTGGCTTGGTTGTGTGTACATCACTTATTGGTTGCATTAAGTGTAATTGCAATTAGTTTTTAAATTTCACATTTAGTTCATTAGATTAGCATTATCACCTATTCACCCCCCTCTAGGTGATTTCAATTGGTATCAGAGCCTACGCTCCTGATATTAGGTTTAACCACCTAGGAGTGAGATCTTGGTTGCTAATCTATCATTTGCATTTGCACATGCACACATATAGTTTGCACTCATGGATAGCCCTCCTATGTTTGATATTTATAGACTTGATTTTTGGAAGACCAAGATGAGTTATCATTTGAAAGCATTAGGATATAAAGTTTATCAAGCCATTACCAAGGAATCCTACCCCAATGATAGCAAACATAAAAAGGCCAATGCATTAGTCCTTAAAGCACTTAGAGCATCTCTTGATAAAGATTTATTACATGTGTTTGCTCACTATGATTCGGCTTTTGCAGTATGGAGCATTTTAACTTCTCCCGAGCTACCAAAGATCATCGATAAGATGAGGAGATTTAGGAGAGACAAGTCCGACGAGCATTGCCTCATGGTCCAAGGGAATGACTCCCTTGAGGTACAATCGGAATCTCAACTAAATGCTAGCACTAGTTCCTATTGCTATGGGTGTTTAGAAGTTCAAACCTTAAATATGGATCTTGCTACAAAGTTTGAAATTTTTTTAGAAAAACATGATCTTTTGAAAAAGAAAAATTTGAACTAAAAGAAGAATATAAGGATTTGTGTTCACGTTTTGAATTGATTTTGCAAGAGAAAGAAGAGATTGCTAGTGAACGCGACTCACTTAAATCTCAACTAGACCTTGCCCTAAAGGAAAATGAATTTTTGAAAAGTAAAAATGATTGTGATGATGTTTTGAAAAACAATGAAGTTTTATCTTCAAAATTAGATTTTATTTTAAAAGATAATCATTCTTTAAAAATGAAATTGATTTCATCACAAAAGAATTAGATTTAGTTTTAAAGAAAAATGAATCTTTAAAAATTGATATAGACTCACATGTTTGCCATGCTAGTGTAGCTTCACCAAGCACATCTATTGCATGCTCCACTTTATCTTCTAGTATTGAAAATGATATAAATGTTTTGAAGAAAAGTTTTGATTGTTTGGGCTCCACTTTGAGCCAATGTGCTTTAAATCATACACGCTTGGAATCCTTGGTTCGAAAGAAACAAGTTCCATCTTTGCATGCACACCCTCCACGGCATACACATGCTCCTCACGTACACACCCATCACACTTTGTATGCTCATGTATACACTTGTACACATTGTGGACGTAAGGGCCACCTTGCTAGATTTTGCTATGATAGAATACATGATGAAAATTTAGCAAATAATTTGTTTTGGTTAGGAAAGGGACTAACCCCCATGGACCCAAAAAAGTATGGGTACCAAAGACCACCCCCATTGTATTTGATGTAGGTGTAGGCTCTCACATGACGTGAGAGTAGTGGTACCTTGGAGTGGATGCGTTCCGAGCTTCATGATGACCATTTGGATGCATCACTTTCAAGGGAAGGTTTGGTGGGAAGACCACCTTGGTTTGGAGAACTAGAGAGGTGCCTTCATCGGTTTTGGGATCGATCTCTAACTCCTGTTTTTATTTACATGCTTTCACATCATTGATTTATAGCATGTCATATTTTATTGTTCATTATGCTTATGCCATGTTCATTAGATTAGTGATATACATGTTTAGTTATTTGAGACACCCATATTTTATATGGATCTATATCTATGTGTTCTCACTTTATTTTTAACTAATATGTATGTCCTAAATCTAATGCACATGCATAGACATAATGATCATATGGATGTTTGTGATGTTTTGTTTTAATGCTTCATGTTTTGATTAGTATGTTGAATGCGATGATTATTAGACCTTTGACATGCAAGTATAGCTTTTGTGTTTTATAGTTCTAAGAGCATGTATAATCACCCTTGATTATATGGACCATTATTTTTGTGTTTTCACCATTGTTTAGCTATTATGTATTTTATAGTTCTAAGAGCATGTGGATTTACATAATGATCATGTTTATGTTTATCATGTAGTTTTATGTCTTTTTTTAAGCTTCTTGATTTGATTACATGTTTAGGTGTTAGTTTTCATTAAAATTAGGATTTATACTTGTATATATAGTGAGCCACAAATAAATCTCTATATGTTTGTGCTTGAATGCCTATTTGTACCCATTAGATGTGCTAGTATAGTCTAATTTTGATGATTCATGCATCTTAAACTTGTATTCCCATTTTGGATATGTTTTTATGATCATATGTTTGACTTCATGTATATGTCTATTTTGTCCAAACTATTGATTATACATATACATTCTTTGAGTCACGTGCCTTCATGCATATATTTTATGGACTCAATTGTGTTTAGGGATATGTATGTATACTGCTTGTTTTGTCATAACATACATATGCCTTGAAGTATAAATTGTTTTAATGAAAATTTAGTTTTTGACGATTTTCATGCTTTCATGTTTTAAGGAATATTAAGCTTAATTGCCTATTTTCATGATTATGTTCGTCACATTTTACTTGTACACTCGCCTTTCTTGTTTACTCATGTTTGTTTTCATGAATCATATTCATGCTTCATTTGATCTTGAGTGTTGGCTATCATGTGATTTACATAGTTTTCATGAAATATACTTTTGTTTTATTCCTTACTTGAAGAATTTCGTACTAGTTTACAAGTTTTTCCATTTAACTAGTTTCGATATTCTTCATTTTGGTAGAGTTTTTTTCAAACATACTATATTTTTCAAACCTATTTTTGAAACCCCTACCTTCCACGGACGGTTGGATGGGCGACCATGCCTTGTATGTTTTATATTGAAAATCTATTTAAACATGAGCATGAAATGGGTGGTAGGTTATATGAGGTATACACTTGATCGTATTGTTGTTTCAATTGGTATCATTGGATCGTTTCAATTGGTATCAATATTGACTTTCTTCTTGTATACTCATATATATGTTTTATTTGTGCTTATTATATCTCAATATTTTCGAGCACAAAAGTTGATCATGCTAAGCTTGAGTTTTAATGCATATCATGTTTCAATTGATTAGTTTTTCAATTGGTATCCTAGCACAAGCTTATGCATTATTATTTTTTTGACATTTCATAAAGGGGGAGAAATTTCGTATTTTATCTTTCAATTGGTATTTTGTTTACCTTGATATTTCACTCCCACACTTCATGATTATTTTTGGTATCATATGTTCAAAATGAAAATTATTTACTATTGGTATCAAGATGCTTATTTGTTTACTCACAATTGGTATCAAGATTTTTGTGTACTTTCAATTGGTATATATTGATATGTTTTAATTGGTATCATGTTGGTAGAATATGTTTTATTGTTTATTTGTCACCCCTTTATTGATCTTTTGTTTCGGACAAAAAGAGGGAGAAGAATTTGTTAGTTTTGTTTTTACTTTAACCCCTTTGTTAATGATTGACAAAAAGGGGGAGAAGAATTTGAGTTTATATGCATGTTTTTATGATTATGCATGTTTTTGTTGGTATCAAGTATTGGTATCAAGAGTATTTGTTTTAAGAACATAGTTTTAAGAACATAGTCTGGTTAATTGATTTTTTATTGGTATCAAAGAGCTTGTTTTATGTTTTATGTATATTGATGCATTTCATGTTTGGTATCAAGAACATGTTTTTAAATTTGGTATCTTGTTTTATGCATGTCTATGCATTTTCATGTTTAATATTCATTGTATATTTATTGTTTATTGTTATGCATGAGTTAAGGGGAAGCTTCTTTGAAGCTTAACTTTAATCCATGCATATATAACTCCATGAGTTTTGTCATCATCAAAAGGGGGAGATTGTTGGCCCAGAGGCCTTCCACTCTAGTTTTGATGATGATCAACTCATGTAGTTATGTTTACTAATAATCTTGTGATGTTTAGTTTCAGATCATTTACCAAGATATTAGTTGGTGATTAGCTTCAACAAAGATGGTTTGGAAGCTTTCACATGGTGATTCCAGAGCCCGAGCATCAAGATCATATATAGAACTCGTTGGAGTTAAGCTCGGTGGAAGGAGTTTTGGATCGAGTCGGCTTGGAGACGGCGCTTTACAAGAAGAGCTCGGTACCTAGTTTAGTTTTGTGTTTAGATCCATTTATAAAGATTAGAATAGTATGATATGCTCAAGTTCACAACACACACATGTTTCATGTTTTGATTTTGGTTTTCGGTTTGATTAGTTTAACCGATCTTGGTTTTCATGAATAGATAAGTATCAAAACAAGTTTACATGTGTTTATGTATATTAGATACGTTCTATATACATGTATGCTTCATATCCTAGACAAACTTAATTTGATATACCTATTCATGTGTTTTAGGTTTTGTGTTTTAACAAAACATATTTTTGAAAATAAAGTCAAAAACTAGGATATCTATATGTTTCATGTATATTGGATTTCTATCCATATGCATCATGCTTCAAAGTATTTAAATATCATGTTTTTGTATTTGAATGAGTTTTGAAAAAATCAGATTTTCAATTGAAAAATCTAAGTTTAGAAAAATACAGGTTTTAGTTTTCGGCAAAATTTATTAGTCACAAAAATGGTTCAAAATGTTTAAGATTTGTGTTGAAATTTTTCACACAAGTTTGTTTATCAATGTATAATGATAAAACTATTTTTGTAAATTTTTTAGAGATTTTATGGGAATTTTTAAGACTTTAAAAATCCAGTTTTTCAGTCCCATTTATTGGCTGTCAGGCTCTGGCGGTCGACAGTAACGGTCGACCGGACCAGGAGCCGGTCGACCGTAGCGGTCGACCGGACGTGCACAAGATTGTGCACGTAGCCGTGTCAGTCGACCGGTCGACCGACTGAGAGCAACCCACTCTCGGGTTTGCTCCGGTCGACCGAGCGGTCGACCGGCCAGAGAGCCGTTGCTCTCTGGTTCAGGAGCCAGTCGACCGGTAGCTGATTAGATGAGAAAGGTGTATGTAAATGTGTTCGATGTATCCCTTTCTTATCTCCGCTATAACATAGGGTTATACCGAGTCGATTCTCAGGGAGAGCTAGCGATAGAAGCGTTACGAATCGTAGTGAAGAAATGTAACGAGAATTCTTCTTTGTTCTTAAAAGAATAAAACAATCATGGAACAAGAAATGAAAGAATGGATGAATATGTTCATGATGGAAAGTGGAAAAGAATCAAGATTGGATTTGGTATTAACACTAGAAAGAATGAAAACTTGAAGAATCAAACCATGACTAGCTTACCTTACTACCTTGCCAAAGCTTACCAAACTCCGTGATAATGATGCTTGCCTTTGAGTCATTGGTATAGATGTGTCTTGCGTGTTGATCTAATTACTTTCTCATGTAGATGAAGGTGGTTTAACCCATCGGAGAAGAGAAGACCATCCAACTTGCAAGATGAAATAAAGCAATCACCCATGAGTTAGTGAAGATGGCAAGGCTAGTGGTTAGCTAGTACATGGAGAAAGAATTAGCTACAAGCCATAAGAAAAGTAAAACAAAGCATGAATTAAATTGCAAGGATTTAAAGCAAGCAAGTAAAGAAAGCAATTAAAGAAAGCAAGTAAACTAGAACCAAGCTCAAGTAGAGGAAGGAGAATGGATGAATCCTTGTTGCTTCAAGTTGTCACACCTTGATTACACAAGATCTGTCTCTCACAATCTCTCTCTTTTACAAAGTATCTAGGGAAGAAGAAGAGGGACTAAAGAACTAAACCTAGAGAAAAACCTATGAAAATTACAACAACTAACAATTTCTCCTCTCTTCTCCATTCTGTCTTTTCTCGCAGGTCCATGGTCCAATATTTATAGCCCCAGAGAGAAGCTTCGAGATCCAGGTGGTTGGCGCAAAATCCGGTTCTCAACAACCTTACAACTGCCGCGCGCGCGCGGCAAAATCCCAGATCTGGCGGCAAAATCTGGGCCGTTGAGCCCAGATTTTCTGTTGGATCAGGTTGTTAGGTGGTTATCCACGTGGCCTTCTGGATTCTTCATTGGGCGCACAGATCTTAACTGAATCCAAATTCAAATCTTGGCTTTATCTTGATCTTGGATTTAATCCCTTTAATTATTGCTAATTAAAGTGATTATTGGCTTTCTCTCCATTAGAGTGTGTACCTGCAAATATATAGAGAAGATGAGTAAAAATCATATATTTATGCACTAAATGCATGGGAATTATGTGGTAAAATATGCAACATTGGATACCAATCACACCCCCACACTTATTCTTTTGCTCGTCCCAAGCAAAAACAAGGAAAAAGAAAGAAAATCCTAACTACCAATTTTATTACACCACTTTCGCAGGTGACGCGATTGCACTGAGCGTGTGCAATAAGCCGTTAAACCTCTAGGTTACCCTAGAGGAGGAGTGTTGTCTCCTGAGGGTTTCAGTGGATTACACCCACAAAATCCATAAAGAAAGAAGACAAATGTTAGTGTTTTGAAAATCCATTTTGAAAGAGAGACATGTTTTCGAACTATTTTTGCAAAAATATAAGTGATCTTAGGTCATAAGTCCACCTATAATCATTCTTTCTTAAACTTAGTCTCTATGCAAGATCTTGTCTTTAATTAAGGTAAGAATTCAAAATTGGATTGAATACTTTATCTTTCATAAAACCTAGATAGTATGCACACCGTGCTCAGTGAAAATTTCTGGGATTTCAACTCCAACCATCAAGCCATTTATTTATTTATATATATATATATTTTTTTCTGCTTTTTTTTTCCTTCTTCTTCCCTTAGTTTAGGCTTTCTAGTTTACCCTTGTAGCGAGCCTTTAACCGATGACTCCCAAACCAGACGGTCTTAGGGCACCAGATGAGAAAATATCCCTCGGGTTTAAGGTCTCGAGTAAAAAAGGCCACAAAACTAAAGGGGATTATTTATTTCCTTTACCACCGTTAGGCGTGAATAATCATGCTTCTTGAGGCACAATTCTCCAGCTTAATAGGTGATGTTTTATTTATATATATATATATATATATATATATATTTATTTATTTATATGACATTTTTGGTCTTTGTTTCCATCCCAAGAAATGTGTAAGTGTAAAGTGCATATTATTTAAGGCAAAAAATTCAAGATAAAAATATCTCACCAATTTTTCTTACTTAGCCTATAATTTCAAGCAAGATCTATTATTTCAACTAGGTTTAAGATGTCATAATTAAGGCTTTCTTAATTTCTAAGATACATCTTAATTTTCTTAAAAATAGATCAAAACTTTGTCTCTTATTTCAAAAAGTTTTTTTTTTATCTTATTTCTAAAGAAAAGGTAAAATCTAAAAGAAAGTGGAAATTCTATAACAAAAATAAAATCTAAAAGAAAATGGAAGACCTAAAAAGAAAATAAAAATCCTAAAAAATAAAAAGCCTATAAAGAAAATAAAAAATCCTATGTTAGTACATACCCCCCCATACCTATCTCATGCATTGTCCTCAATGTATGCAAGATAAAAAAATAATGCATGAAATAGGTAAAAGATAAGAAACTACCCCCTCTGTCGCTTTGGACCCGCGGTGGTGCTAGGTCCAGCCGACTGTGATCTCCTCAGTGTCGCCTCAATGTTATCTAACCTAGAGGATTGCTCCTCTACCTTTTTCCTCAGTCTCACTTGCCCTCTAAAAATCTTCTTCATGCCCTTCCAGATGGAGGACATGAAGGCATGTGTATCATGTGGGGGTCCTGCCTCCAAAACTCAGGTTCATCTTCATCCGCAAAACTCTCCTCAGAGGAGGACTCTACCGGTACATCCTCGGGCTGGACAGTAGGTGTCCAGACCGCACGCAAACAACTATTATACGAACTGGTAGGTCTCTCGGGTGCAACAAACACTCGGTCGAATGAATCAAATACATCAGCTGGTAGGAAAGTCCTACACAAACGTGTAATCAATATGGGATGGGAGTATTTGGCACCTCGTGTGCGTGAAGAGTTGGCTATAAGTGCATGGAAGATGACCTTATTCAAACAAACCGAGTGTTGACGAGTCATTAAATCATGTATAATTTGCAACACTGGTCTGTTGAAAGAGGAGGTGTGGTCTAGCCCTAAAATGTTTCGTTAGATCCAACGTCCAACGCAGTGAATATTTTAAATGTCGTACTGGCTTTGAGCCCACGATCCTGCTCAGTACAACGAGCCCCCATAATAGTCATATACTCAATCAACGGGAGAGGCTCGCTATGTTGTGTGATGGTTGGGACAGAGGTGATTTCCTCAAGAAAAGGAAGCGTGACAAGTAAGTCTCCTGTGGGCATGTGTACAGTGAACTGGTACATGTGTGGATCAATCGATGCTTGGTCAAGATGAGTGTAAAACATTGTCACCAGTTCGAGACAATAAAATGCATCGGTCTCAGTGTTGTCGTATACTAACGTGTACCAATTCCAAGCCCTAATTCTCTCTAAAAACACATGCCCATAACCATTTGGATCACTCAATATCCGCCCAAATCTTTCTCAACAAAATTAGAGGTGCCATACTATGAATTTAAGATCAAAGCGGTAAAAAGAAGAGATTTAGAATTCGAACCACCCCCGAAATTCGTGGGGGGAAGAATTTCGATCTCTGCAGTGGGTTCAGGAAGCTCTGAATGAAGATGTAGCACCAGATCACCACAAGAACTTGAAATCGATCGAACGGACTCTGGCGGCGCGCAGGAGTCGTCAGAATTACCGCAGAAGCTCGGCTGGGCCGCGGTTTTGCGGCAGATCGGAGAGAACTGGGAAAGGGAAAATTTCAGTGGCGGCGCTGGAGAAGGATTTTTTAGATCTTGAGATGATTTTTTCGTTTGAGGGAGGAAGTGTGTGGAAGAGGGGTTATTTATAGAAGGGAGAGAACTTTAGAATCCCACTTCTATCCCTAGGTTAAAACAAATTTACCCTAGGAAATTGGAAGTTTTGAAAATAACTTTGACCCTAGGGACTTGGAATATGAGGAAACCTAGGAATTTAGAAAGATTTTGAATTTGGAAAGTGTGGAAACTCCTTTTAGCATAAAAATCCCTCCTCATTTTTTTAATTTTTTTTATTTTTAATTATTAATTTCTAAAAGAAGTGTAAAAGAAAGAAAATTTAAAAACTCTAAGTTAGTAAGGAAGGAGAAAAATTACCATAAGGTGGTAGTTCCGGTGGTGGTCTGATTGGTCCACGGAACATGGCCCAATCATCTTTTCTTTGGGTTTTGAGGAACCCACCAAAAATATCATGAATATGACCCACAAGAATGATGTATGCATGTGTGATTTTTATTATGTACATGCCCCCATCTACTTTCCATTTTCCATAATAAATTTCAGAATCAAATTTATCAATCACCTTGTCCCAGAATAGTGTATGAAATGATAGAACCGTTGACTTGGACTCAGGAATGACAGGAACTGATACTGACTCAGAAAGGTGACTGAAGTCAAGTGATGGTTCAGGAGTCGAAGTGAGTTCAGGAATTGGGTCCAAGTCAAGAAAATGAAGCTCAAGTCCACAATCATTTCCCCCAGATGGAATGTGACTTTCTAAAGGTGATATCTCTTTACATCCAATATTAAGAAATTCTAGCTCATCACCATACAATTCTTCGAAACTTAAGTCAACATCTTCCGCTAGAATTGTACAATTATTTTCAGAAGTAAAGAGATTGTGAGAATCTAGGTCACATTCCATATGTAGTTCAATACATGAAGAACTTGCCAATTTGTCAATGGGATTTTCAAAAGTAATGAATTGGTCAAGTTTAATATGATCCTTAAAGATGGGTGATTCAACCTCATTATGAATTGGGACAGGATCCAATGTCGACTCCGGAAAAAGATTGAAGTCAGGTAAAGATACCGGAGTCATTATTGAATCAGGAAGAAGGATCGAATCACGAAGTTGGGGTTCAAGATCATATTCCTTATGTAATTCAATTCCACAAAAATGTGAACTTGCCAATTTATCAATGGGACTTTCAAAAGTATGGAATTGGTCAAGTTCAACATGATCATCATAAATGATTGGTGATTCAATTTCGAAATGGACTGGCACTGGATCCAATACTGACTCGGAAAATGAAGTGAAATCATGTGAAGACACCGGAGTCATAATTGAATCAGGAAGGAAAATTGAATCATCAAGTGGAAGTTCAGGATCATATTTATGTTCAAGTTTAATTTCAGGAAATGGAAAACTTGCCAAATGTCAATGGGATCTGAATTTTGGACAAGTTCAGGTGATTGTGCTGAATTGAATCTGGATTTTCAAGACTACATGACTCTTTGGTTTTAACAGAGTGGCTAGTGACATTAGAAATAGGATGAGAATGAAGAGTTTGGATCATCAAATTTATGTCACGATTTCTAGCATTTTGAGCATGAGTCATGTCTTCAAGCATCTTTCCATAATTGATGATTTCATTATTTTGATGAAAAGATGAAGTGTTGTCTTGGAAGTGATGGTAAATTGTGAGTCCATCAGATTTTGTGAGTGTTGTTTGGACTCAAGCAAGAATTCCTTACTCGTTCCCCAAGCAGATGGTTGTTCATTATAATAAGGTGGAACTGAGTAAGACTCTTGAAAATACTGTGAAATTGGAGGGGCAAATGTTTCTTGAAGTTGTTGCTCGACCCTCTGTAAATTGGCTTCTATACTCCTTAGTAACTCAGATTTTTCTTCAATTGGTGGTTCAGAAAAAGGAGTATATGAAGCGGAATCAGGAAATGAATACTGTGAACAAGGTGAATATGGTGGACAAGGAATTTGAGAATTTGACTCGGGGTACGTGAATCCCCAATTACTCGGTGAAGAGTTGAAATTATTATGGAAATTATAATTATTAGATGGGGGTATGGGTCATATTGATTCGGATAAGGCCAACCCGGTGTATGTGGTTGGTGCGTATTGTAAAACGCCGGGTTGGAATTATCCGAATATGATGGAGTCTGTGTGAAATATGGATTATTATTAGGATGGAAAGAATTGTTGAATGCCATATCACACAAAAAATCACAAACAAAAAAGAAAAATCAAACAACAAACAAAAAAGAAAAAAAAAATCAAAACCAAGCCAAAAGAAGGGTTGACCTAGACCTGGACGACTCCTAACTGATTAGACCGTCCACAGGAGGTTTAGTGTAGACTTAGACCACAAGTTAATCAGCCAGGGAAGGGCAAGGTTGGTGGGAGGTTTTCCGTCAGAGACGTTCCTTAATTAAGTAACCAGCAACCTTCGGGCTTTCGGCCCTCAATCCCTTTCCTAGACACTGATTTTGCAAGAGTCTATTTCCAACACTTTTCCCCCTTAGGATAATCTCCTAGATGAGTCCGAGATGTCCCTAGGGCCAACGTCTATTTTTTTATTAAATTAGGCTTGGGTTAGTGAGTGCGTGGGAAAATAGTTTTTGGGCTAAGGAAGAGGTGATAAAATCCCCACCTTATCTTATTTATGGGTATGCCCTTAGAATTGATTTGTGCAAGTGTACGATATAAAACAAACAAGGTTCACTCAAAGCGTAATTAAATCAAACAAAGAGTGAGTCCTAGTCATATGCAATGCTCACGTACCTTGCCTCCAGCACTCTTCAACAGTAAAAGTAAAGGAATTGAAAGACACGTGCCTAGAAATGCAAATGTCTAAACAATTTTTAACGTTAACAACCAATTTTTTACTGTTGACTTTATTAAGCAGGAATATGGTGAAGCATACAGGAAAAAAATTATTGCAGCAGATGTATTTTGCAGAGAAGCAAGCCCTGCAGAAATTAGGTCAGTAGTGATCTCCTTATTGCCGCAAATTTGCGGCAAAAGCCCAGAATTTGCGACAATTTGGAGGGATCCTGGTCTCTGCTTTCGAGAGCAGAGGCCCAGGTCCACTTATATGTCACTGCAATGCAAAGTTTCCTATTTCTTCAACCTGTAACCTGCAACAGAGAAGAAGATTCGTTTAGTTCTTCACTTTAAAGAAAATCCGTTGCTCTCCCCGGCAACGGCGCCATTTTGATTAGATGAGAAAGGTGTATGTAAATGTGTTCGATGTATCCCTTTCTTATCTCCGCTATAACATAGGGTTATACCGAGTCGATTCTCAGGGAGAGCTAGCGATAGAAGCGTTACGAATCGTAGTGAAGAAATGTAAACGAGAATTCTTCTTTGTTCTTAAAAGAATAAAACAATCATGGAACAAGAAATGAAAGAATGGATGAATATGTTCATGATGGAAAGTGGAAAAGAAATCAAGATTGGATTTGGTATTAACACTAGAAAGAATGAAAACTTGAAGAATCAAACCATGACTAACTTACCTTACTACCTTGCCAAAGCTTACCAAACTCCGTGATAATGATGCTTGCCTTTGAGTCATTGGCATAGATGTGTCTTGCGTGTTGATCTAATTACTTTCTCATGTAGATGAAGGGTGGTTTAACCCATCGGAGAAGAGAAGACCATCCAACTTGCAAGATGAAATAAAGCAATCACCCATGAGTTAGTGAAGATGGCAAGGCTAGTGGTTAGCTAGTACATGGAGAAAGAATTAGCTACAAGCCATAAGAAAAGTAAAACAAAGCATGAATTAAATTGCAAGGATTTAAAGCAAGCAAGTAAAGAAAGCAATTAAGAAAGCAAGTAAACTAGAACCAAGCTCAAGTAGAGGAAGGAGAATGGATGAATCCTTGTTGCTTCAAGTTGTCACACCTTGATTACACAAGATCTCTCTCTCACAATCTCTCTCTTTTACAAAGTATCTAGGGAAGAAGAAGAGGACTAAAGAACTAAACCTAGAGAAAACCTATGAAATTACAACAACTAACAATTTCTCCTCTCTTCTCCATTCTGTCTTTTCTCGCAGGTCCATGGTCCAATATTTATAGCCCCAGAGAGAAGCTTCGAGATCCAGGTGGTTGGCGCAAAATCCGGTTCTCAACAACCTTACAACTGCCGCGCGCGCGCGGCAAAATCCCAGATCTGGCGGCAAAATCTGGGCCGTTGAGCCCAGATTTTCTGTTGGGATCAGGTTGTTAGGTGGTTATCCACGTGGCCTTCTGGATTCTTCATTGGGCGCGCAGATCTTAACTGAATCCAAATTCAAATCTTGGCTTTATCTTGATCTTGGATTTAATCCCTTTAATTATTGCTAATTAAAGTGATTATTGGCTCTCTCTCTCCATTAGAGTGTGTACCTTCAAATATATAGAGAAGATGAGTAAAAATCATATATTTATTCACTAAATGCATGGGAATTATGTGGTAAAATATGCAACATTGGATACCAATCAGTAGCAGCAAACGGTCAAAAATTGACCGTTGGCCGGTCGACCGGCCAGTCGACCGTAAGGCCATTTCTGACAATTTCTGCTGCCAACGGCTATATTTTTAAAGAGGCTATAAAAACCCCATTTGTGACCAGTTTTTATTAAGAATTTTTGGGCTAAAATTTCTAAGCTTTCTCTAGTGTTTATACAAGTTTGAAAAGAGTTTCTTTGTACCAAAAAGATCAATCTTTATTGTTTTTTTTTAAGTTTTTCATTATTTCAAAGAAAAATAGTCTTTTGGGAATTTGTTTTGGTCTAATCATTCTATATCTTTGTGGAGATTTCCCAAGTGATTTTTCTTTATTTTAAACACTTTGTTTTCCACACTTGAGCTTCATTCTATCCTGTCTATAGGGTCTTTGTGTTTGTGAGAAAAAGAGATTGGTTTGTGATCTTTTGATCACCAAGTTGTAAACCCTATTTTTGCTTGGCTTTGTGCCTTTCCCTCATAATGTTGAGGAGGTTGTGCAAGTGGGTTGCATCCCTCTAGTTGTGAGGTGATCCTTGTGTAGCTTTGTGCTTATCCCTCAAGTTGTGAGGTGATTGTTTTGGTTGGCTTGGTGCTTTGCCTCTAGTGAGAGGTTGTGGTTGTAAAGAGAGAGTTTGGTACTCCTAGTTATTGTATTGCCCCAAATCCTCGGTGGAGATTTCCTGTGTGGAGTCCTTTGTGGACAAGCTAGTGGATTCAAAATCCTTCTGGGTGAAGGCGGGGATGTAGAGCTGGGTGCTCGAACCTCGAAACAAATCTTGTTGTTTGCGCTTGATCCATTGACTCTTACTCTCTCTCTTTCTCTCTCTCTTTGTATTGTGCCTTGCATTATTTCATATTGATCATTCATATTTATATGCTTGGCTTGGTTGTGCGTGCATCACTTATTGGTTGCATTAAGTGTAATTGCAATTAATTTTTAAATTCCGCATTTAGTTCATTAGATTAGCATTATCATCTATTCACCCCCCTCTAGGTGATTTCACTCTCCAGTGCTGGCCGGTCGACCGAGCAGTCGACCGATGACTTGGCCCGGTCGACCGGGAGGTCGACCGAAGGTACAACGGTTAGAATATGACCATTGTACCAGTCGACCATGCGGTCGACCGGAAGGTCATTTTTTACCTTTCTAGACGGCCAACGGGCAGATTTTTGAGAGCCTATATATATGCCTTCTCTTGAGCTGATTTTAACAAGAATTTTAAGAGCAAATTTTCTCATCTTTACAAGTGTTTTAGCAACAAGTTTTCAAAGAGTTTTTGGGCTAAAGATTTATCTTTTATTTGTTTTAAAGTTTTAGAAAAATCAAAGAAGAAAAGAGTATTTAGGAATTGGTTTTTGATCTTTATTTCAACATCTATCTTGTGATTTTCCTAAGTGTTTTTCTTTGTTATTTCATTCCAAACACTTTATTTTCTCACACTTGAACTATCATCTCTATCCTATCTATAGCATCTTGTTTTGTGAGGAAAATTGGTTTGTGGTTTATAGAGACCACCAAGTGCTGTAATCTTCTTTGTTTTGAGTTTGTGTTCATCCCTCTTGTGCAGAGGTGATTGAGATTATGATTTGGTTTGTGGCTATCCCTCTTATGAAGAGGTGATTGTGGTTGGTTTGGCTTAATGCCTCATCCGCTTTGTGCAGAGGTTATCATTATTTCGCTTAGTGCCTTATCCCTTGTGTAGCGGTGATTGTTGTTGTGCCTTACCTCTTGTGTAGAGGTTGTTTTGTTGGATAGAGTAGTTGTGTACTCCTAGTTTGTATTTATCAAATCCTCAGTGGACGTTCCCTGTGTGGATGTATAGCGGAAATCCTTCTGTGTGAAGGTGGGGACGTAGAACAGTGGCTTGAACCTCGAAACATATCTCAGTGTTTGCGATTGATCCACTATCTCTATACTCTCTCTCTCTTATATCTTTCATTACTTTATCTTGTTCATATCATATATATGTTTGGTATTGATTATGTGCCTCACTAGTGTTGAACCAAGAGAGCTTCATATAGCACCTCAACTCTTATTTAGAGGAATCTAGAGGAGATAGTCCAGAGCCCGTCACCAGAAATTCAGCTATACTCTTTGATTATACTTAGTGTGTTGTAATTAGTTTTTAATTCTGCATCATTTGTCATTAGATTAGCCATACACCTATTTCCCCCAACCCCCTCTAGGTGTAATTTCAATTGGTATTAGAGCATACGCTCCTGATATTAGGTTTAACCACCTAGGAGTGAGATATTGGTTAGCTAATCTATGATTTACATTTACACATATATAGTTTATACACTCATGTATTTCATGACCCCTCCTATGTTTGATGTTTCTAACATCGATATATGGAAGCTTAGGATGTGTGCTTATTTAAAAGCCCTAAGTTTGCTTGTCTATCTTGCCACTATCAAGAAAACCTATTTTGGTAATGCCAAGTACACAGAGGCCAATGCACAAGCCCTAGATGCATTAAAGCAAACATTAAGCAAAGATTATTTATCTATGATTTCTCATTGTGACTCCGCTTTTGCATTGTGGAACACATTTGCCTCTTTCAAGCTTCAAATGACAAAATGTGTGGAGAAAGAATCTAGTGGAGAAGAATCTGAACAAACTTGTTACATGGTCTAAGAGAATGACTCCCTTGAGGTCCATTCGGAAACTCACTAGATGATAGTGCTAGTTCTTCAGGAGGTGACATTATGGAAGCTGATGCTTTGAATGAAGAACTATCTATTATTTGTGAAACTTGCTTGAAAAGTATCAAGTTTTGAAAAAGAAAAGCTTTAAATTAAATAAAAAAATAAGGATTTGTGTTCAAAACTTGATTTGATTTTGCAAGAGAGGGATGAGATCTCAAGTGAAAGGGACTCCTTGAAATCCCAACTTGATCTTGCCCTAAATAAAAACAAAATTTGCAAAATAAAAGTGATTGTGATGATGTTTTGAGGAAAATGAGGTTTTGCCTTCAAACTTGAAATTGTTTTAAAGAAAATAATTCTTTGAAAAATAAAATTGCTTCAATTTTAAAAGAATTAGATTTAGTTTCAAAGGAAAACTCTTCTTTGAAAAATGATTTTGATGCTCATGTTGTCTTATTCTTATTGTTTCTTCTTCTATTGATAAACATGTTGGTTGCTCCACATCTTCTTCTATTGAAAGTGATATATGTGCTTTGAAGAAGAGTGTTGATTATTTGGGCTCCCCTTTGAGCCAATGTGCCATGAACCACACACGGTTGGAATCTATGTTTCACAAGAAACATGCTCCTCATATGCATGCACACAAACCATAACATACACATGCTTCTCATGCTCACACACATGACACTATGTATGCTCATGTGTACACTGTACACATTGTGGACGTAAGGGCCACCTGCAAGATTTTGTTATGATAGAATAAATACTTCAAATTTTGTAAATAAATTTGTTTGGGTCAGGAAAAGTGCTAATGCCCATGGACCCAAAAGGTATGGGTACCAAAATCACCCCTATTGTATTTCATGTAGGTGTGGGCTCTCACTTGACGTGAGGGTATTGGTGCCTTGATGGACACTACTTTGAATGCATCACCTTCAAGGATGTTTGGTGGGAGGACCACTATGGTTTGGAGATCTAGAGATTAGCCCTAATGGTTTTGATAACTATCTCTAACTCCCATTTAGTTTACATGCTTCCATCGATTGATTTTTTAGCATGTTTTGATTTTTCATAATTATTATGAAATGCCATGTCAATTAGACTTGTGATATACATATGTAGTATTTGAGATACACCCATATTCATATGGATTCATTCTTTGTGTTCTCATTAGTATTTAACTATTATGTATATGCTAGCTCTAAAAGCACATGCATTTACCTTAATGATCATGTTTGTTTATGATTTTGCACTTCATATTTGATTACTTGTTTAGATGTAGGTTTCATTACAACTTGTATAGCCTAGTTTTGATGATTCTTACATTTTAACTTATATTCTCTATTTTTGTACATGTTTTCCTAAAAATATGTTTAGCTTCATGTATATGTTAATTTTGTCTAAAAATATTGGATATACAAGTATACTCTCGAGTCCTTGCCTTCATGCAAACTCTTTTATGAACTCGTTTATTTTTGGGATATGTATTTTAGTTTTAACAAAACATACATATACCTTGATGCTAGTTGAATTTTGATGAAATTTTAGTTTTGATGATTTGGTTTCATATTTTGAAGATCCTTAACTAGTTTTTCAAAAATTATTTTAAACTAGTTATTTATTCATCATTTGGTAGTATTTTCAATCTACAACTATTTTCAAATCCTATTTTTGAAAACTTCTACCCTTTAGGACGGTTGGTTGGGTGACTATACCTTGTATGCTCAAAATTAAAAATCTTTAACATGTGCATGAATAGAGTGGTAATTATGAGTTATATACATGAACTTTATGAAATTTTATTTTGTATACTCATATATATTTCTCTATATATGTATGCTTCAAATAGTATCAATTTCGATTGGTATTTCCATTTTTATACATATATAAGCTTTGATTTTGCCAATATATTTCAATTGGTATCAAAATTTTAAGTATGAGATATACATGATTTTTAAAATAAAAATTCATTTTGTATACTCATGATTTTTCTTTCTAAGCTTGATTTAGTCCTTAAATGTCAATTATTTTTTATTAGTATTTTATACAAGCTTATGCATTATTTTTTATTAGTATTTCATAAAGGGAGAAAAATTCATGTTTTATTTTTCAATCGGTTTTATTTTCAATTGGTATCTTACTCCCACCTTCAAGATGAAAAATATTATATTTTTGGTATTGTTGGCCCAAAGGCCCATCACTCTAGTTTTGATGATGATCAACTCATGTAGTTATGTTTACTAATGATCTTGTGTTTAATTAGTGACAGATTTGTTTATCAAGATCTTAATAGGTGTAGAGCTTCAACAAAGGATTTGAAGTCATGTTTTGGAGCTAGCACCGTTGATTCACGAGCCTATGCATCAAGATCACATC